>WTSP01009794.1:0-53025 GCA_025331215.1 Actenoides lindsayi
CACACTGAGGACATGTAATTGCAAGCACTCAAGAGTTTCCAGCCCTTGAGGAGGGCAGCTTGAGTCTGAGGTGAAGCCCATCTGCTGTTTTGATTTCAGTTGCCACTAAGGAATGTTTCCAGCAGCTGTAGTTATGAGGTAGGACGCAACAAAAAACAGCAATAAAAAAAATATTTCAATGCACAAGATGGCAAGAGGAGCCAAGAGACAACATCTAGTTCTACTAACTTGCTAGTTAGTAGAAGGACAATGTGCACAATATATACATATGTGTGTATCTGTGCAGTACTAGTGCACAGACTTAGCTATATTCCAGAACCTGGCTTACTGTTGATCGTGATAATTTGAGACATCAGTGACTGGTATCCTCAGAGGACATTTAGTATCACTGCTCATGAGGCACGATTCCTAAATACCATAGAATCATAGAATGGTTTGGGTTGGAAGGGACCTTTAAAAGTCATCTAGTCCAAGCCCTCTGCAGTAAGCAGGGACAGCATTCACTAAATCGGGATGCTCAGAGCCCCATCCAATCTGACTCTGAATGTTTCCACGGATGGGGAAAAATCTACTAACTCTCTGGGCAACCTGCCCCAGTGTTTCATCGTCCTCATTGTAAAAAATTTATTCTTTATATCTAATCTAAGTCTACCCCTTTAAGTTTTCAGCTTAAAACCATTACCCCTTGCCCTATCACAACAGGCTCTGTGAAAAAGTTTGTCCCCATCTTTCTTATAGGCCCACTTTAAGAACTGGAAGGCCACACTAAGGTCTCCCCAGTGCCTTCTCTTCTCCAGGCTGAACAACCCTAACTCTCTCAGCCTGTCCTCACAGGAGAGGTGCTCCAGCCCCCTGATCATTTTTGTTGCCCTCCTCTGGGCCTACTCCAACAGGTTCGTGTCATCCTTCTGCTGAGGACTCCAGAGCTGGATGCAGTACTCCAGGTGGAGTCTCACCAGAGCAGAGGTGCAGAATCACCTCTCTAGACCTTCTGGCCATGCTTCTTTTGATGCATCTCATATATGGTTGGCCTTCTGGGCTGCAAGTGCACATTGTTGGCTCATGCCCAGCTTTTCATCCACCAGTATCCTGAAGTCCTTCTCTGCAGGGCTGCTCTCAAACCACATCAAACCGCAGCCTTTGCCCTGACCCAGGTGCAGGATCCTGCACTTAGCCTTGTTGAACCTTATGAGGTTCACATGGGCCCACTGCTTAAGCTTGTCCAGGTCCCTCAGGATGGTATCTCTTCCTTCCAATGTGTCAACTGCACCACACAGCTTGGTGTCATCTGCAAACTTACTGAGGGTGCACTTGATACAGCTGTCTCTGTCATTGATGAAGAAACTAAACAGCACTGGTTGCAGTATGGACCCCTGCAGGACACAGCTTTTCACTGATCTCCATCTGGACATCAAGCCACTGACCACTACTCTCTGGATACAATGAGCCAACTAATTCCTTATCCATCAAACAGCCCACCCATCAAATCCATATCTCCAACTTAGAGAGAAGGATGTTGTTGGGAACTGAGTCAAAGGCTTTATAGATGATTTAGTCACCCTATCATAGAAGGCCAGTAGGTTGGTCAAGCAGGACTTGCCCTTGGTAAAACTATGCTGGCTGTCTTGGATCACCTCTGTGTCATCCATGTGCCTTAGCGTAGCTTCTAGGAGGACCTGTTTCATGATCTTCCCAGGCACAGGGGTGAGGCTGACAGTTCCCAGGTTCTTCCTTTCTACCCTTTTTAAAAATAGGTGTAACATTTCCCTTTTTTCAGTCACCAGAAACTTTATGTGACTGTGATGACATTTTCAAATATCATGGAGAGTCGCTTGGCATCTACATCAACCAGTTCTCTCAGGACTCTGGGATGCATCTTATCAGGTCCCCCAGACTTAGGTGTGTTCAGGTTCTTCAGGTGGTAACGAACCTGATCTCTTCCCTTGAGGACTTATATGCCAAACATAAGAAGTCCTTTAAGTAGTGGTACATTCTTTGCACGCAGCTTTGACTGATACAGGTTTTATAACAGCTAATAGCACCCACTGGAAAGGCTCTGGTTCCAGCTTGTACTGAATAACAGTTAGATGGATTCTCGGTTTATTCACTTTAAATAAAACCCCATAACATTAGGATTAAAGAAGAGCAGGAAAAGCACTGAAGAACTAGCACTAGCATCAAGGGAACAGTGTCAGAAGCATATTTAAGACTCTCCAAGCAGCACTCAGGTTTTTATAACAGTCCTGATAATGATCTTACACTTACAGAGCATCTTTCATCCAGAAGGATTCATTTATGGGCTGTATGCATACCAGGGGAATAACTGTCCTCCCTTCTGCCAACTTACACAGTGAAAAGCTGTTTACACCTCTGAAGGAAAATGTCGTGCTATGCGAATCACAACCCAAATGGATTAGGACAGGCAGTTCCAAGTGCTGCAACAGTCAAGTACAAAACATAGTAGGGAATTTGAAAGTAACAGAACATAAATAATCAAAATCATGTTCTGGCCAGGACACTGAGATTAACAGAGTAACTTCCAAAAAAACATCACGGTATTAGTCATCGAACTTTCGCTTTTAAATCTCCATTGGACTTTTTGGCTCTCACTTAGATTCACTCGTATGTGTACTCATACAGACTGCTCTCTAAAACATTAGCAACCAGCCAGCTGAGCCTGACAGAGCTGTATCCAAAATTTTAAATAGTTATGCTACATATAATATATGGCAATCACTGGATTTTTAATCATACTCAATGTAAAACAAGAAAAATTTTAAATCAAATAACATGAACAAAAAAGCATTTCTAGAATAACATTTCTACTTTAAATGCATTAGGATAATTCTCACTAGGTCAAACTACCCTCTTTAATTTTTTTCTGACTTGGTTCCATTACCCTTACTTATGTAAGTTGTTTTTTTCCCATGAAGGTGGAAAAGAACTGCCAATCAAGATAACAGTAGCAAACGCAGGACTCCTGCAACAGAAGAATCATAGAATGGCAGGGGTTGGAAAGATAACATGAAAATGGTATTGACTGCAACACTGTAATTAAGGCTGGGGTAAATTTGCATTTGTCAGGGTGGTTATGGGCTGAGGCCAGGACCCTGACACTGCATAGAGACTGCACTCCTCACTTTCTCACAGGGCAGCCAACTTCATGGTAGAATAAGCAGGCGGCAAAAAGCCCAAAACCAGTCTGAGCCCTTCTAACTCAGTTTCCAAGACGGGAGAGTGTTCCTCTTTCACTTAACATGGGGAAAGCAAAGCCTCAACAAAGATTTTTTGGCCTTGGGTCCAAGCAACCCTGGGCTATAACCTTCCAGCCAACTAACCAACCTATAAAGGCCCTGCCCTGAGGTTAGGACAAGAAAACAGAAAGAACTATTCCTCCTAGTCTTTCAGCACAACATTATTCCCCTGCCCCCATGTTTTCTTCCTTTCATGTTTTCCCTAATTAAAAAAGGACTTTTGTCACATCATCTTCCATTAGCTTAACAAGTCAAAGCAGTCAGCTCTCCTTTTTGACATCAGATTGCTCAGGTGATCTTTAGATGTTACTTTCCAAAGTGTACTTTCCAACAATTAAACTTAATTCCAGGTTAACACAAATTTAGATTTCTCCTCCTATGGGAAAGGGATAATACTAAAAGTGGAAAAGTTTCTTTGTGCAAAAGTAGGTATCTCAAATGAAATTGGAAAGGAGGAGACTTTCACCACCCCTAGGAACAGGTCATGAAATTTCTGGTCCATGAACCTACTACGATAATTCACAGTGGCAAGACTGAATACAAACCTAAGTGTTTGCAGGATGATGGCCAGTCTCTGATGCAAGGTCATAAGGCAGGGATCAATTCTTTATTAAATTTTGATTGTTAAATATATTGCCTTGCTATGATATTTCTACCCACTTGGTGTTGATCCACTTGCTTCACTCATACAGGATTTTTACTTGAAAAACACCTAAACTACAAACAGATCCAAATATCAGTCATGCAGACAAAGCATGTATTACGAACAAGTAAATAACAAGCTTTTCTTCTGGGAAGAAAACAAATCCCCAATTCCTGGCAAGGAGGCAAACCACTGTTCCTAGCAACCAAGACTTCAGAACAACAATCTAAACTGATGAATCAGAATTTGTAATGACAGAAACAGAATTATACGCAGCCTTCTACAAGGGTTTATAGGAGAAATTAAACATAACTACATTACCAGTAACATGACAAATGCAGCTAAGCTAAAAAACACATGATAAAAAATAGTAACTAAAGCAAATGGTAACCATGAAGATGGTTTCATCATTTAAAAACTGAATTTCATCTATCTGATTGCTCAAATTATGTTTTGGGTTGGGTTTTTTTTCCCAGTAATATTGAGCTGAATTGGGTATTCAGCAATTTCAATACCATTAACTGCTAATGCTGAAATAGGGTTTTGTTTTTCACATGGGGCAAGAAATGACTGACAGCCATACCAGAGTTTGTATACATTTTAGCACAGGAGAGACTGTTTACTCTCTGTGACTTTCCTTGTTGTGGTTGGGCAAAACCGCAGGTGGCACTAAGAAGAATTAATTTAGCAGGCAGAATTTCTTTCCTTTGTTCTTTTCTTGGTGGAAGACAAAGCAATAGAAAAGTAACTACCAGTGACTTGAATTTCTTGGGAAATTGTGTTTGTTCTTACAACAAGAGCAGTAGTACAAGATCTCCCTTAAACTAACAACTAGGGTGAGGAGGAAGGTGTAACAAAAGAAAGGTGCAGGCATTTCTTTGATATTGACACAAATGTAAGCACACATAGTATCAGATTAGTTGAAGGGCATCCAGTTTCTTTAGTGAAACAAACAAAGACATAACAAGATTCACTGATTGAAAACCAAACCTAGAAAAAATCCAAACAGGAAGAAAAATGCAAATTTTAAATGAAGGGAATTATTGAATTGTGCTGGTAGATTCCTCAGCATCCCACTTGAAAAGCTTTCTGTAAGAGAAACCCTCAAACACCCATAACGTGTTAGGCTTCACACAGAATAAGTGCATAGTATTTCATGGAATCTGTTGTAACACAGATATGTGTAGATGTGCATACTGGTCTCTGCTGACCTTGTATGATCAAAACAGCTTTAACCCAAACCAAATACACAAAAGAACAAGAAAAAAATTTATGGATCCTTCTTTCAACTTCATTTATGCTGATTACTGTCTTACTGGATAATAAAATCTAACCGAAATAATTCCAAGTGATCACATGTGATGTAAGCGAAGAGCATTTTGGGATTGTACCAGACTTCTGGGATGTTCAGGAGATGAACCAAAGGTGGGGAAAAGGAGGGGTCAAGATGGTTTGTGGAGGAACAAGCATGGAAAAACAGAGGGATAAAAGAGGCCAGTTCAACGTAAAAAAAGTGCTGGTCATCACTCTTACCTATCCATGCACTGCACCTCTTCTTACTAAGCTCCATTTTAAAGTATTTTCTTGGGTGAGGGGACCCTCTATTCTGTGTGCCATTGTGTGTCTAAGGTCCAAGTGCCAGCAACTGTAGTCAAACCACAGGTTATAGGAGCAATAGTAAACACTGGAGGGAGTGAGGGCTCTAAGTGCCAACAACTGGAGAAGGTACAATGAGTCTTAAGGGCCACTGTGTCTGGGGTGCCAGCGATAGGAGAGATTGGAGCTTATGGAGGTCTAATTGCCAGCAATTGAAGTGAGGACCACAGGTCATAGTGACCTGTGTGTCTGGGGTGCCAGCAACCACAGACACCAGAGTGTGTGGATATTTTGTGGGTGGACATGTCACTGCGTGATCATTAACTGAAGCCAGACTACCATGCAAGTAGGATAAAGAGGCTTGGGAATCAGCTAACAAAGCAGACACAAGAGTGGGCCAGATACTGGAAAGACGAAAGGGTCTGAAAAATGGCTACTAGAGGAATCTGGTAATCCAAGCCAGCTCCTGGAGAGACTGTGAAATATGGAGGTCAACTGACAGACTCATTTGCATTTACATGTCTGTGCACAAGGCACCTGGATGCAAGAGGATCTGGGGCCAGAATGTCTACAACCAGTTCCTGAAGGATCCCGAGTGTCCATCTGTGCCTGCATGTGTATGTGCATACAAGAGGGCCTGAGCAACTGAAGTGGGGCTGCAAGCCTCAGGGGCTTGTACATCCAGCTGCCAGCATCTGGGGAGAGTGGGAAATCCAGGACCCATATACTGGATAGACTGTCTAAAGCCATACATATTGTATGTATGTGTGTTTGGTATGTACATTTTATTTTAAAGGACTTTCACCCTGATCAGCCAGAGTGGGGAAAAGGATGAATCCATTGGTACTGTTTATGCTGTGCTTTCTGTTGGTGTTGATCTGCATGGCCAATCATTTGTGTATGTATATACACAATGTAGTGTAGATGTATGTCTACGGGGAATAACGTGCTCAGTCTCTCCACTGGTTGAACAGGGGAACATGGAGCAGGAGCAGCCTTCCATCTCTCAATCAACCAGATTAATCAACTCCTAACAGCCTCCATGATCACTCCATATTTGCCCTCTTCTGTGTGGATGCCAAAGAGACATGAAGGCCTTCCTGGAACACCTTTACATTTGTCCACCAGTATACTGCAGAGCTTACCACTGCACCCTTTATGCATAAAGGCTGTTAATCAAAATAGGACCATCTGTGAGGAAAACAAATCTGAAAACTTCACTCTTATAAATACATACATATCTACAGCTTGTCACACTGGCTTACCCTTTCTTTGTATTCTCTTAAGTATTTGCACCCAAGGTTTTTTTGGGTTTGGTTTTTTTTTTTCCTTTCCCCCCCCCCCCCTGCATTTAAGGAGATTAGGCCCCAGTGGGACATAATCTGCTTCACTTTCCTGGGATTTCTGTATTCACTTCATCCTATGGTTTCCCTGATTGAACTGTTTTACAGGAATTACTGCCTGATGCACTTGTTCCGATATAGCAGCCTGTTCCAAGCACTCTGCCAACTGTCACTCAAAGTAGTACAGAAATTCACTTATGTTGCTGCCTATGTAAACCAACAATCACAAGAATGACATTTTCTTGACAAAATTGTTACACCTTAAAACCCAGCAATTTAAAAATTTAGCAATCTGATGAAATTTATTCTCTGTTGCAGTTAAGTTTTTCCTCAATTACAGATTATTCCACTGAACTCTAACACACAGCAGAATTCAGCTGAAACTTGAAATTTGCAGGTGAGTATCTATGTCAAAATAACAGCTTAACAGTAAGTTTATTTTTATCATCCCATAACAAACCAAGCACGATTTTTAGGAGTTTTTTTCAGAATGAATGCTTCTTGCTATTTCTACTAAAAATATAAGAATACCATACAAAATGTCATGCTGTTTCAAGGAGACTATTTTCTTTTTGAAGGAGTAGGAGGTGGGAGATTACTGAAAAGAGCAAACAAGCAAGCTGTTTCATCAAGAATGGAAACAATGAAACCTGGTCTCCTATGGGTTGAGCTCTATGTGGCTTCTCTCCTCCTTAATAAGGAGTCTGTTTATGCTGCAGAATTCTCCTCAGACCATTAAAAAGGTCTTCCTCTTATATCCAGACATGTATGTTTAAAAAAATATATAGCGACTGAATAGATTCTTTACTTTTTCCTCAGACAGAGGACTACATTCTATGAAGGTTGGTGGGTCTCTGTTTACAATGACAAATTCAATTTCACAAATATTCTCCAACTTCCATGTAGAGGGTATTTATAACATTTGAAATAATTTATTTCTTATGTCTCTATTTTCAGGAATTTCTTCTGTTCTGGAGAACACAACCGTTGATGGAACATAAAGGACTTCTACTGCATGAACCATACACAAAAGATGTATCACTGCTAGAGGGAGTATTGCAGTTTTCATCTAGAGGAGGCTCTGGAAGAAGATAATGGCTCATCTCTCTGGGAAGTTTAAGATTAAAGACTGCCAGGCTGTAGACACTCAATGCTTAGTTTAAGACACCTGCTGACACCATAATTACTCCACAGACAAAACAAAGACATACCATCACTAATATCATTAGATGGCCAGTGATACACAGCTAGACCCCTATCTGTGAGCAGGAACATTTTCTGCAAGTGAGAACAAGGTCAAAATAAAGAACTCTCTAAAATTAATTCTCTTAAAAAAAAAAAAAAGTGTACGTCCCTATCCTCATGTAAAAAAAATGGTGTACAGACTTGAGGCACCATGAATCAAAAAGACAAGGTCTGTTGGAAACCAAGAAATGGTTTTCAACCTAACCATTTTCTCTTCCACGAGGGGGAAAAAACCCTCAAACCTAACACCAGATAAACGAAGGGCTACAACTGTAACAATGTATTGAGCCTTCCTTGAGGCAGAGTGCTGAAATGTGAACTACTGCCCAACTGAGGGTGTGGGTCAGGGATGGTAGATTACACTCTCATTCCTTTCAGCTTCTACTCCAGGGAATACCATAAATATCATAAATTACCTCTTTTCTTAGCCACTGGTCTGGAAACTTGCAGTTAATTAATTTTACCCCATTCAACATAAAGGTCTAGGACTCTATCCAAGTTGGTTTTTTTTTTTCAGTGAACAGTCAGCAATAAATGCAGGCTTCCCCAGACTTAGCTAACAGTTTGTAACAATGATTGGCAGCTCCTTCCAAGGTCTCCACAGGTCACTCAGAATCACAACCTGCCCCTGGTACTCCAGAGTGGGTTTTTCCAGACACTAGACTTCTTTCTTTCTTTTTTTTCTTTTTTTGTAAATATTTCTTTCATGTCCTTGCGCAACCATTCAGTTCAATTCAGCATGAGTTGAATTTAACTAAGCCTCACCTCTTAAAAATGGAATCTAGGTAGCTGGACAGGAAAATATTTTGAGCTGGCAACCTTTTAGGAATAAATGACTACTAATTAAGCTACTCATAATGGAAGAGGAAAAGATGGGGTTTTGTCCCCTCAACCAAAAAGGAGATAACCCCCATGTTGTCTATTTTCTTTTATCTACACTGCTCAGGTATGTGCTGTTTCTACTTATTTCAGCTAACCATCTCCAGCCATGAATGCAAAGATCCCATGAATAGGAAAGCACACAGTCTGACTCCAAAGATTACTGTTTATAGCAGACAGCTAAAGAGAAGACAACTTGCACGTTGCAGCTCGCGCTTCTTAAACAAACTGCGTATTCTACGAGGTCACCAGATTATAGAATAAATATATCAAAGGAACAAACTTAAACAGTAAAACTTTGACACAATATACATAAAACTTCCAATTCATTCAGAAAACATAAAGTCCTCTTCTCAGCAAAACTCTATGAAAACACAACTGGCATAACTACCTCCTGATTTTAGTGCATTTAAATTACTTCAACCTACACAGAGCATGCAGAAGGCGAGAACATTTCATGGTACAAATTGCAATGGAAATCAAAGTGGAATGCTAACTAATTTAAGCCCTGATGCTGCAACTACTTTACTCAAACATTTGTTTGCAAGGGCAAGGTCTTAGCAACACAGTGAAATAACTGTTAGAGCCCTGTATCTGAAATCAGGATGAAATCGTTCTTAGAATATGGTACCAGAAATCAAGGGTTCTTTCAGATAGTAGTAATAGCTGTAAAATTACACACACACACACTTCTGAAATGAAAGGCTGATTTATAAAACCTAGTAAAACTCTATGTTGAACAAAACAACATTGTCTGGGTCTCTTTATGTGGCCTGCCTGGGCAACCAGCCAATTGACTGAAATAGTCCAATATTATATAGAAAACCTACCTGTAAAATCAATCACTGTAAGTTCTGTACACGAAGTTCAGGGCAAGGGTGAAGTAGCCAGTTATAAAGTGTTGTTCTTGTGTTAATAGTCCAGTAAATACGCAGTTCTTTGTGGTTCTTTCTTCAGATTAAAGATGTCTGACAAACAGCCGCAGGAAGCCATAAGTTAACATCACAATTTCATTGCTCCTGAAAAAAAATGACAAAACAAAGTACTGGAATGTAAACTATGAAAATGCAGTTTTCATTTTAGATGACATGGAAAGTTGTCTTTGTTACCTCTCTATTCTCCTATCCCCCAAAAGGCATGCCAGAGTTGACAAGTCTTTTTTAATTAAATATTTAAGCATTAAACATGTTCCACACTACTCACATGAAATGAGCAATGAAGGTCATCATGTTTAAGAGAAAGAAGAATTAACTAATCGTCATCATCAGTGAAAGCAGAATGTGCAGAAGGGCAAATAAAAATTCCATGTTATGATCTCCCCACTGAAATGCCCTCTGGCAAGATCCAGTGAAGTAGTTAGGCCAAAGAATGGCACAGATGTTCTAAACTATGATACTAACAGTCCCTGGTCTGTTTGTAAGTAACAAATTTTGCTTCTAATGACTCCCCACATTTTAGGTAAGACAGAAGCGTTCTCATCATATGTCATATAGTCAGCAATTGTACCATGCTGCTGACGGCAGAAACCAGATCTTCCCTCCTTTACATTAACACCTGAACCGTGCTCTGTCTTGCCCAATCAGCTTGGATTTGTGGCTGTGCTGTATCTCCGCCTGTGAATGTGGTTATAAGGATACTCTCCTGGCAAACGGACAACACGGATTTCAACTCTCTTGAGGGTGAAGTTGAAGAGGACACGTTTCCTACTACCTGACTACTATTACATACAGCAAAAGTGTTTCACCTGTAATAACAGAGCAGCTGTAAAAGGTTATGTATATAAAACCCACCTAAAGATAAATACTCTTCTAACATCATGAAACATTGTACCAGATTTAGGGGTAGGGAATGTTTCTAAGCATCCTTCCGACCATTTCCTACTAGCAAGCACTGCTAGTTCTGATGATCTCTGCCAGACGCCTTCCTTTCCCTCCATGCTGTCTTGGGAACCTAGGCATCAGCTCTGGTTCCGCATGTTACCCAGGAGACCAAATACATAACTTATTAACCCCACCTCTTAACATCTCTTTCTTGCAATTTCTCCTTCTGAATGTGATAAGGCTAATTTCTACCTCACAACACTGCTGACTCTTAACTGGAGTCTGAGACTTTTGCATTTCTCAGAAGCCAGAAGTGCAATGGTACAAGATACTCTTATTATGTAGTGAAATCACTGATTGCATCCCTCACACTTTTAGCTGACCCACCAATCTACACAGACCCTGTTTCTAGCTGATCTGAAAGTATTGTATATTTAAAGATGCAGAATCATTAAATAGATGGTTGCTCTTCATCCTACTAAGAATATAAAACAATACAAGGAAGAGTGGTCATATGTGATGTGCACATTAAAAATATTTTGTTCAATTTATGGAAATACCTGCCTGTTGTGATGTACACTCTACCTGCTGATTTACATGTTTCATCTCTCTGAAAAGGATACTCATTATCCTTGTGAAAATGACGAATAGACTCTAAATCCTTGAGAAATTACCGAAAAGGAAAGCCAGAAAAAGATGTGCTGAATCTGAAAAGCTACATTCTAGCCGAAATGTGCAACAACCAGGATGTATCACTTTCATAGCTCAGTATTTAGGGTAACTATTTTGGGGCTTATGGCCAGATAGGGATCAGGACGTCTTGGTAGCAGAGCAATGTCTCGTCCAGAGTTCTGCCTGTGCACCGCAGTCCTCCACACACAGTCCTTTTCCCAGCTCTCATATTGCTTTGCACCATGCAGGTCTAAACAAGGAGGCCACAAGCACATGGCATTTTGGGATGTGTCTGTCAGTGTCTTTGTTAAACCTGCCAAACCTTTTCATTTGAGACCCAATTTGCTCAGCTTTGTAACAACCCCCGAATTGTACATTAACCCTCTAGTTACATGTGCTATCTGTTTCAAGGTATTAGACAACCTGCTCATCTTTTAATTGCCTAGTTTGCTACACCTTGGAACACGTTATTTACTGAAAGAGGTAAAAAGCTCTAGGCAGACCTTTCTTAACATAGTCAGAAATTAAAAAGGTCAAACTGACTGGGTAAAGAAAATACTGACCCACATTTAGGAAATTAATTGTTTTTCCCCCTCTCTTCTGACCTTAAATAACGTCTGTCTCCTGGGAAATGCTACAGCAGCGGCCCACACCTGGGCCGCGCCTCCGAGGCCACCACAGGCCGAGAAGATCCCGTCGTCCCTCGGCCCTGGGGCCACAGCGGCTCCCGACCCCGAGGCGGGACGACCCCGGCCCGCCGGCAGACACCGCCTGCCAGAGGGTTTTCACGGGAGAGGCCGGGCTCCCCTCAGCAACTGCTAGGGCTTTCGCGTCAAGTCCCCCCTAGGCGCTGCTGTTTCGATACCGGCCGCTGCGGTGCAAAGCCGCAAGAGCCGCCAGCCATGTCAGGCACCGCTGTGGCAGGGCCTTGAGGCGGGCATTTCCCGGGGCGACGCTATGGGAAGGGCGGAGGCGGCAGCTGAGTTCCATGCTGCTTTACCGCGGGTGCCTGCGAAACACCACAGCACGCTCCACGCTCCTCCGCCGCCATAAGGCGGAGGCGGGGCGGGGCCGGGCCAGGGGCGGAGCGAGGAGTTGGTGCAACGCGGTGCTCACAAGCAGCTGGGCCGCGCTGGGTGGGGGAGAGGGTGGATTGCCATCTGCGGCCCCCTCGCCATGTCCAAGCACGTTTTTCTCACAGGACCCCCAGGTAACGGGGGCAGGAGGAGCCTGGGGAGCGGGGTAAAAGGAGGCGAGGCCTGGCATAGCCCGGCCAAGCCGGCCGCCTTGTGCTGGGCGGGCGGGGCTGCGCAGCGCTTACAGCCAGGGGAAAGCACCTGCTGGCGGGCTCCGGGACCGGCCCAGGCTGCATCGGTGCCCAGGGAGTGCTTCCTGCTGCAACCGGGCCTGGAGGCTGCCTGCGCTGTAGCCCTGGCTGCCGGCGTGCAGGCCCTGTAGCTGCTTCTTTCCCTGGGCGTCGCCTGTTGAGGTCAGAGCTGCTGCGTTCATTGATTTGTTCCTAAAGAAAGGCCCTTTTAGCTCTCGGCCCGGTCCTACAGCGTGTGCATTTCCAGAGGGTGCTGCTTTGTCCCTGGTTCCTGCCCTGCAGTTCGGTGCTGGGACACACACACACACATAAAAAAACCAAACCAAAACCCAAACCTGGACAAGGAATCCTTCTTCAATTAAACCACAGCCGTTAATAATTTCTGAGAGTTCATCTCTTCTGTAACTTAATGGTAGTGATTTAGCACTTGCAACCTAAGTAATGCTCAGTTATAGAGTAATAATTGGTAATAATCCCAGGTGGGCAGGCCTTGACTGAAGCAGTGGAGTAGTTTATCATGGTAGGGGAATCTGATTATTGTGGAAGTAGAATGGGATGTAATAAGAGGGTTGAACTTCTAAGGTTGATAAATAAACAAGTTACTGTGATGGCAAAGCTTTCTTTTGTGGTCTGGAAGTAAAGCAGCGGGCCTGATTCTCCTTTCTGTGAACCTTTTGCAGATGCCTGGCTTGTCTGGCATCCATTTAAAATGCTACTGCCAGTCTGAGACAGCAGTGCATTCCACCCACTTTCTTGTGTCTTTCCATGCACTTTTGAATAAAGGCAGCCCCTCTGGGAGACACAGAGGTCAGGCCTACTTAGGCCTTGCCTCTGTTCATTTAACTGAAATTGAATGTGCTGTTTTAATTAGCTAAATGTGCAACTTTAAGCTTTCTCAAACTTTGTTTGTGTAGTTGTAGCTTTTTTTGTCTATCTACCGAACGAAGGTAATCAAATTAGAGAGAACAAATTTACTTAGCCAAATTAGCATAAATTTGCTTATAGAGACAAGGCCTCGGAAAGATAGCATATACTGATGGTGCCACATTTGTCATTTTATTGTTTTTCAAATGCCAGGATCCCTTTGGCTTTGATTTTAAGTAGTGTGCTTAATAGTTTGACTGGGTGGCCTTGAAGCCACTGAGGATTTTGTCATTGATATTGACTGTTAAGAAAGTAGTTTCTAAATCTGCTTAAAATCTAAAGGAAGAGTTTGATATGCGCATGTTGAAGTGAGTTCTGTTCACAGCTTTAAGCAGTTCACGTTTGGTCTGTATTCCTTGGCTCCAGGAATTTGAAGGTTTATTCTGTAGGATATTTTCTGTCTTATGCTTTTTTACATCAATGGTTAAAAATGAAGTGGTAACATTAAATGTTGTGAGATACAATGAAATTGAGTTTAAAAGGAGGTTGTCAAAGGATGTAATTGTACAATGGCAAAGGAGAGGATTGTAGGGTACCAAGCGGATGTCTGAAACATGGCTGAGATTCACATTAGTAGAGGGTACATCTGACTGTGCTAGGAAACATCTGATGGTGGGGGTTTTGAGGATCTGTCTTAAGGTAAGAAAGCAGTTTATGGTACCACAGGATAATTCATGTGAGAAGGGATTTCAGGAGGTGTAAAGGAGGGTCAACTATGAGGCTAGACCAGGTTATTCAAGGCTTTATCCAGTCAGGTCTTGAAAACCTCAAAGGATACGAAGACTGCATATCCTCTCTGGGCAGTCTGTTCCAGGATTTGATTGTCCTCATGATAAAAAAGCTGCTCCCTGTATCTAGTCAAAACCTCTCTTGCCTCTGTTACCATAAGAAGCATGTTTCTGTTGTTGGAAACACTCTTTGCCATGTAGGACCTGATATCTCAGGGGCACTGAGTGCTTCCAATTTCTAGCACTTCACTAGAAGTAGTGCGTACTTTGTGCCAGTTAGGCTCTTGGTAAAAGCAGTCAGCTTTGACCTTATGATCTAAAAGGGGGATGAACTCAGCTCTGTTCTTAAAAAGTAGTGAATAGCAGTAGTAGAAAGGGAGATTCATCTGATAGTCTTCCCGCTAGCTTGCGTATCAGTGGTGTAACACTATGGCTCTTGTGTATTTGTCTGCCTTGGGCCAAGTTTTATGGCCTGCCCATGCTCTATTTAAACTGATAAGTTCATTGGTAGCCTGGGATATTTGTACCGTTCTGTTGTGACTTCACCATAGACATAATTCTTAAAGGCTAATAAAACATCAGTGTCAGTGCAGGATGAATTTTAAAAGGTCATTCGGTTCTTTTCTTTTCTACCATTTAAAAAAAAAAAAAAGATTTGCAAACTTGTAATCAGTGTTCCTGCTGAGCTGAATCATTACTGTGGTGTTTAAAGATGAGCTTTTAGTGTAGAAGATTAATTCTCTGTGCTTTTTGTTTCTTCTTTATTTTTAGGAGTTGGAAAGACTACTTTGATCCAGAAAGTCACTCAAGCTCTAAAATCCTCAGGCATTCCCATTGATGGATTTTACACTGAGGAAGTTAGAGAAGGTGGCAGGAGAACTGGATTTGATGTTGTCACTTTATCTGGAAAACGAGGACCTTTATCTAGAGTCAGGTACTGAGATTTTAGTAACTATAAGTGGCTTATTGCTTTAGCTTCTGCTTCAGACTGTCAGCCTATTAAGTGCTCCTCCGGAAGATGATTCGCAGCACACATAGGGCTTCCGTGGTCAGGTTCTTTGTTCGGTTCTTGTGTCCTTGCTGATACCTGTAAGGTGTATGTAGACAGTGTCTCTATTGCATAGTGAAATATTGATGATGTGCTAGGGAAGGGTGGTCTTTCTTACTGCCTGTTTTACACTAGATAGAGTGGAAGCAGTGCTGAACCTTTTATTGCAAGGCCAAGTCTCTTTGGAATACAGTAAGCAGCTTACTGCAGGGAGGAAGAATTTTCTCTTTTGACCAGCTAATTTATGGACTCAGAGGTGGAAAGTAAAAGGGAAATTGCATATGATGTTTTTTTAAAGAACCACTGACTGGCCCACAAAACCCACATGTGAATTTTAAGAAAAAGAGGGTTTCAGGGCCCCACTAAGAGAGAGGCCTCTGAAGCGCAGAGGGACTCGCAGTCTCTCCTGATTCACTAGACTTAGTTTTTTGCACTTTGTGCAAAACGTAGCCTAGGTACAGGGGTGACATTACCTCCTCATTCAGACATAGTTGGTTTGACCAAATAATTTGCTTGCTGCTAATAAAAGAGATTCACCTAGTGTGGTGCAGCACATGCAAACTGATTATTTTTCCAAGATTGTTTTAGGATTTTGCAGCCCATGCTGAGATTTGGGCAACTGCTGTGATGCTGTCTGTAGTGTCACATTACCAAATTCAAAGATCTGAACTGCAGGCATGTATTTTGATTTCAGTGTAAATATACCTGCTGTCTTTTAAATTCCGTTGTCCTTCTGTACACTTTAAATTTGAGCTTACACCATTGTGAAGGTACCTTATGGTATATTTATTATCTGAGAGTATACTATCTGCAGCATGACTTAATGGATGATTTACAGTTTCTTTCCTTTTCTTGGAAGATTTAAGGGTATTTGACTTATTAGGATAACTTCTCCTAAATCCACTTGAAATAACTGCTGTGTACTCTCACTAAACACATTACTTAGAAGGAATTGTGTATTTCTTTTTCAAATTCAGTTCTGATTCTTCTACTTCAAGACGTGAATATCGGGTTGGACAGTATGTTGTAGACCTTCTTTCATTTGAGCAGCTGGTTCTACCTATGCTGAGAAATGTGAGTATTTTATGAAAGCTGCTGAAAAATGGGTGGTTTATGATAATCGGTGCTAATGAAAGGCCCTTCTAGAGCACTAGGTTTTTATAGTAATAAATAGCCCATTTCTTGGATATCACTGACACTGATTGACTTCAGGATCAGAAAGCTGGAAGGTCAAATCTGGCTTGTTGTCTTGTGCTTATTGTGGTGCTGGGAGAGATTGCAATCCCCTCTTATTCTTAATCTGACATCATCCTGTGAGAGGGACCTCCTTGGCCTGAGAGATAGGAACAAGCTTCCAATAGGAAGTTTCTTCCTATGCTACTCTCTTGCATCTTGGAAAGCAAGCAAAATGTATGAGTGGCTTATCACACAGCGCTGATTGGAGTCAGTGGGTCCAAGTAAAAGACTTTTGCTGCTGCTTCTCTTCTTTACAACCTTTTTTCCCTCTTGCTCTGCTTCTCATCTTCTTCCAGTAGAAGCATGTGTTTATTGAATCCAGTGGATATTTTTTATTAATATTGTAAAAGTACTTGCAGACTGGTAGGTTTTACTGGTAATAGCAGTCTGGGCTTTAGCTTGCTGCACAAGGAGTGCTCTGACTGTGAGAAGACTTTCCATACAGTCTTTTTCCCATCCTTCTGCTAACATTCTGTTACTACCTTTTTTCTTCCCCTTCCTCTCTCTCACTCCAACCTTTCCCCTCTCCAAAATTAAACAAGAACAAATTTGATTTTGGCAATAGCCTATCAAAACTAGTTTGCAGCAGCTCCTGAACTGTACTACTAGAAAAATCCTATTGTTATTTTTCTACTCTGCCAAAGCTCAAGGGGGCAAGGGAGAAGGGATTTCTTAATGAACAACAAAAGAAGACAAACCCAAAGACGTGCAATAAGGAAAAATGAGGTTGAGGATCTGACTCTTGGCTTTGTGAACGAACATTAAACTCTGAGAGTAGGGAAGCAAAGATGTTGTGGGCAAGGGAGAAAGGAAATATGAATAAAATAGGACAATTTTTGTATGTTTAATTTCACTGTAACTTGATTTACTATGTTAGTAAATAGTAGATTAATAAAAAAAGATGTCATTATGCCAGTGCTGTACTCAGAAAGCTTTTTCTACCTCATTAATGTGAAGTCCAGGAGATATCTTGCTAGAAGAGTGTTAGCAGTGCTGAATTTTTCTGGTTGTTTTACAGCTTTCTGCAAGTACAAGAGACTGAAGAGAAGAAAAGGGGCCAGCAGGGTCAGACAGTGCATGACACTGTTCTCACTGAAAGTGGTGTTAATCAGTTTTGTGGGAATGTGGTCATGCGTGTAGATGGCACAAAACAGGAGAGGAGGAGGGTGAGGAAGATCATAGAACTGAAAGAAGAGACAAATGAAGAATGAGAGCAAGAGAGTCATAGGTCTGGTCTGGTTTGATCAGAGAGTAGCATGGGGTGAGCATATGCCCATTTAGTCTTAAGGACAGCTTCAGCTCTTAAGACTTGGATCTCATTCAGTCCAGAGAGAACAGGGGTAGATCCTACAATGGATGAACTCTCTGGTTCTGGAAGCTTTACCAGGCACAACTGAGGACTTTTTTCAAAGTAGAAAGAGAGGGTAGGCAGTGCATTTCCTTTTCTGCTGAATAGTTCCTCTGCTTTCCAAGTTGCCTTTCCCTCAGTGGCAATTACCCATGGTCTCTCTTAGACTTCTGTGCTGCTCACACTAGTCTACAGCACAGTGCTGTTTGGCACAGTATTCACTTAATGAAAAAAGCAACCAAACCACAAATGTGGTTAATCGTTAGTATGGTGCCTATCCTGCAATCCAGGTGGATGGCTAGGAATACAGAATAAGCTATGGCTTGACAAAGAAGTGGAAGATGATGTGAGAGAGGCTTGGAAACAGCTTGGTTGTTAGCCAGATAGCTTTGAAGAACGCTAGTTGTGCTGAGAGAAATGCTGGTTTTGACTCTCCTTTGACCCAGCTACAAGAGGAGAAACTTCCAAATCTAGATTTCATGAAAGTCTTTTTTTTTTTATTATTTCTTTTCCCAATACTTGGCTGGATATTGATGCATAATTTGATGGGAAGAGTGAAGTTTTGAAAAATTGGTGTTGGAACAATTGAGAGCCACTTGTAGGTAAAGTGCAGTTCGTGATTCTAATAGCTCATATGAGAGAATTCTGCTTTGAAGGAAAACTGATAGTATGGATGTTTCCTATTGTAGTTGGTATTTTTGCTGTACATGTATTTTCATCTTTCCAAAAATCTGTGCTGAAACAGAAATTATAGATTTGTAAGTCTGTCAGTGGCAGCTGTGACTCTTGTACTTTTCCCACTATTACAGTTGAATTGATTTCTTTTGGAAGTATTTATTATCATAGAAATGATTTCTGTTGCTTGTTCCAAGTTACGTGCTGGTTAGAGTTTCTTGATGCACTTTTCCACAGGTAAACCACGGCAGCGATGCAGAGAAAAAAATTTGTGTCATAGATGAGATTGGTAAAATGGAACTCTTCAGCCAGGCTTTTATTCAAGCCGTTCGTCAAACGTTGGCTGGCTCGGGGACCGTGGTGCTTGGAACTATTCCAGTACCTAAGGGAAAGCCACTGGATCTCGTTGAAGAAATAAGAAGTAGGAAAGATGTTAAAGTGTTCAATGTGAGTAATACTTACTATCCTTAAACAGCCTTCTGTTCTAGGTTGCTGGTTTGTGTTTGGCTCTGTTGAAAAACTAATTGTTACTACCAATTGATAGCTGTGGGTAGATTATATGAAATATTTTTTTTTTAGTTTCCATTTTATCCTTAATGTGCAGGTGTTCACCTTATTAAAAAAAAAAAAATCACATTTGGCTCTTACTGTAGCAGTCTCACACAGCTGGCTTTGCTTGCGAGGGGCTGTAGGAGTAATGATATAGTTGTTTTAAAAGGTTTTCTTGCTGTAGTATTATTGCTGTGTAAGTATTCATTATTCCTAGGAGTTAAATCTTTTAACGTACAGCCAGATTTTTAATTTATTGAGTTTTTTTTCCAGTCTGGCTTGCAGGAATATTACCAGTAATCATATTCAAGACAAAAAAAAAAAGGCAGCTTGCAGAAATGATTTATAGAAGACAGACAGTTGTAAACGGAATGTACTTTGTCTGGAGTCAGTGAACCAAGTTTGAAATTCATTATGTTATTTGTACAGACATAATTGTAGAATATTAGGGTCTCGGTGCATTCTGACCAGTTACAGGGAGGTTCACAAAAACTTATCACAAGTAGTCTGTTCACAAGAATACAGGTACGAGGTTTCCTTAACAGCTGTAAGTGTCCTGGATGTTTCACAAAAACAAGCTAAATGCAGCCCTATACATTATAAATTCATTATAAATACATTATAAGTTCCATACATTATAAATTCAGTAAGTGGGACTTGTACATCCCAGCTTACTAACAGGGGAAATATGTTGTAGAGCAGTACACTGTTGCAGCTTTTTCTTTATCAGATGCACATCACAGTGAGAATGCTTACTTTGTTTTCATCCAAGTGAATGACAAAGGAAGAAACAAGTTCTCAACAACTTTATACTGAGTGATCTTAATTACTGCAGAGAAAGCAAAGCCTCCATCTTCTTTTTTCCTCTTCAAAGTGAGATTAATAAAACTGCAGTGCTCAGAAAAGTTCCTCAGCTTTCTTTTGGTTGGTGGTCCCATCATCATCTTCAGTTTCTGGTTTTTAAATTAAGTGCCTGTTTAGTTAAGTGCTAAAGCAATCCTAGGAGCAAAGATGAGAGAAGATTCCTTTCCTCACATAATCATTCAACTCCTACCATTCCTTTCAGAGATAAAACCTCAGGTTTCCCACTGACAAGCTGGTGTGTGTTAGTTGTCAGCCTGCTGAACAGGGAATGCACTTGAATGTGAATTTTATATGGCTTGCTTTACAGTAGTAGGATGGGGCAAGAGGGAATGTGGAATGCCTCGCTGAAAGTGTCGTTTGGTGCTTAGGCTGCAGTCACAGCGAGGCAATAGCGTGCATTTGGCCCTCTCAGATGAGGAAATGGAGTGCTAGAAAACAACATTTGGCTTTTCAAGAAAGCTTTTGAGGCTTTCACAGTCTCTATCAGGTGATGTTCTGAGGGCGTGTGCCACTCAGCCCAGGCTTCTTAGCTCTATCAGTCTGTGGGCAGATCTTAAGCACTGACTACAGCCAGGAAAAGTCTTCCTGTAAATTACAGTGGTGCAGTGTTTTCTCTGGCTAAAGAAACTTCACCAGAAAAAAAAGAGCCATCCTGTTTATGTTGCAGAGATTAGGATGTGCAGGTTTCTCTGTTTATTGAGTTCTCTGGTGAATCCTTTAGCCAAAAGCCTGGGTGTGAAATCTGTGACAGACTGCAATAGTTCCCAGGTGGCAGAGACCTGCTAAAGTCTTGTGCAAGAGAGCATCTGTCTCACTTGCTCCAGTGACACACTACATGCTCTTTCCCAGCTAGTTAAAATGTGTGCATGAGCAGGAACAGAACCTGCCCATGGGGAGCCAGAGGTGTTACTAGCTGAAGTTAATACTGGATCACCAGCAATGTTCTTCAAGGGCTATAGCATGGGGGGAACCTGGAGTGCCCAAATAGCTCATGGTCAGTAATTTTCTACTAATTTTTATGGTGCCTGGAAGTGTGCAAAAGTAGGTGGCTACCTTCCAAAATAGTTCTGCCACTTAATATGGGGTTAGGCTTCATTCAAGTAATTCAGAAGAGTTTTCTCATCCATCTCTTAGTGTTACAAGGATGGTTCTGATGTTTGACATTAAGTGCACAGAGACAGCTGTTTGGGGGTTTAAAGTCCCTTCTGTCTTGAAAGCACATTCAGTTGGTGTAAATGGGTCCATATGCCTTAAAAGAGTTGAGGATTTGGTCCCAAATGTTTAATTTATTTTTACATTTAGAGCACTTAATGATAGGAGCTCTGATATTTAACACATTTCTTTCCATTTTTGCTCAATTGCATTTTGCTGAGAATTAAACTTTCCAGTGAAACTACAGTAGCTCTTTTTGCACTGCAAAAAAAACTGTGTAGTTTTGCAGACACTGTGTCACAAACAGGATCAGATTATCCGTAGCAGCTGGCACATACTAATTTTCTGCCATTTCCCCATCTATTAATTTTGCTTCCATGGAACCCATTAGCGACATTCGGTTGCATATAGCTTTTAAAAATGAAAATAAATAGTTAAATGGATCAGAAGAAGAAAAGGTTCCATTTGAACGGGCTGTACAAGAGGGGTTTCCTTGACAGGACTTTAGCAGTTGTCCTCTACTGTTCCCTGCTTGGAGTCTAGGTGAGAGTTTCCTCCAAATTACCTACATGCATAGTATAAGCAGCATTTACAGTTATTTTCAACTCCCTGTCTAAAAACCTACCCATCTGTTTGTACATTCAGTACCAACACTGGGAAATTTGTTCTCTCTGGGAAAGCTGCCTGCACAGAGTGTCTCCAGATCTTGAGGAGACTTCTATCTATTAAGCAGCCTTTGTAAAACACTTGTGAAAATTTCCCAGCACTTGGCACTTTCTCTCTGCTGCTCTCAATGGACTTCTGGCATGTAGGTATGGAAAAGGGATAGATAAAATGTAGTATTGTTTTTGTTGGCCGTGAGACAGTGGGAAGAGCTATTAAATGTTCAGAAGGTCCTTTGAAAGTCAGGGTATCAGGACACTTGCTGTGAGATTTAGAGTTTGACTGATCTATGCTCTATGGCTTGTTTACCTTGGAATCTCTCAATAGCCTTACTGAAGAGCAGTTTCATTCTTTGTTGTCTTGCTCTCTTTGTTATTGTGGGGTTTTCTGTTTATCTTATAATAGGCTTGGAATGATAATAAAACCAGCATCATTTTCAGGGAGATCTTCCCTTTCATTCCCCTTTTGTTTTTCAAATGTCACTTTTTCATCAGTCCCATGGTGGTCTGTTCTTTTGAATTCAAGAGGTGTAGGTGAGACCACAGTCTGTGTCTAGGTTTTACCGTGTTGGTTTCCAGCACTTGGATAGGATGTCTGTGACTGTAAATAGCAGTAGGCTCCTAAGGCCAAATTCTTCAGGTAGGACTGTCACCTACTTAAAAATAATAACAACAACAGTAATAATACTACTTTCCTGTTCAGTATTAACTGCATAACTGGAATGGATACAAACCCTTGTGCTCAGATCTTGAATGCAGTAAAACCTTGCTGGTAGAGAGTTTTATGCCATGCTTGGTGTGGTGTCTCTCCTTCCTCATCACACAGCATTTCTCAAACTTTGTTAAAAATATGAATGCCCTAACTGCTTGGGGTTTTTTTGTGTGTGTGTCTCATCTGTCTTTGTCTGATTTCTTTCTGCCCTCTCTGCAGGGATCTGAACAGTGGGGAGAGTTTTCTTAGGCTTTTTAAAATGAGGCTTTTGCTGTCACTTCACAATTGCTTGTTAACCCTTTCACCACTCAGCCATCTCTCCAGATTTCAGTTGAGTTAGTAATGCGTGGCACTGTGGGTCACTGGGTTCTGTATCAGGACCCAGCCTATCAAGCAGGGGTAATTTACACACACCCTCCTGACAGCTCTGCACTCTACCATTGCTGCACCTGGCAGCTGTGCTGACCAAGTGCTAACATTTGCTTGCAGTTTACAGTAATCTGCATGTGTTGCAATGCAGATTGGCCCAGCAAAAGACAGGACAGTGGACTACATGGAGTTTTACATGTACTGGTCTTAGAGCTCAACATTTCCATGGACCGGTCAGCCAGAGGTATACCTCTTTGTGCTACAAAAGCCCCCCAGATTTGTCAAGTAGTTTTTCACTTCTTTTTCAAGGTGTTTCTATCCTGTAATACTTTCTCAGAATACAAAGTTGCACTGCTAAGCCTGTTTTAATTTTTTTCATTGAAAATTTTTTTTTTTACTAGGTCTGTCATCCTGATAAATAAAACCCTTTCAAGTCCTGAAGGCGTAAGGACTCCACTTTATAGCAGGAAAATTGTATTTGGCAACTGAAAAGGGTTTCTAGTAATGACAAAAATACATGCTGGTTCTTTGAGTGATCCTTGTGAGTTATTCAAGCCCTGAATAATAACACAAAATACCATGGGTAATTAAATCAAAAAGATCACTGAATATTCAATTACATATGCAGGTTTGTGGGTTTAGCTTATTGTGTTCGTAGTAGCAGAAGAAGGCAGGTGTTTGACAGTCAACATTCCTCCACTGAGAAAGAAATGCATTTGAATTTCTGCCTAGTTTGTTTTTGAAGTAAGTGCTGATACAGCGGTTATTCATCAAATTACATCAGTTTTAATTTCTCTTTTCTCTAGGTTAGTAAGGAAAACAGAAACAGCATCTTGCAAGACATCTTGGCAGCTGTAGAATCCTGCAGAAAATGAAGACCTTTTCTTGCCTGTAAACACTAAAGCTTTTATTTTAACAAAACATTACAACATTTTGTGGGTGTTTTAGAGTCTGTCCTTCCTGCTTTCCCTGGAGGCTTTACTGGAGCCTCTCTCCAGGGGAGGTATAAGGGTTATCTAGAATTTAAAGCAAATTTCCTGTTGTCCAAAGTTAAATTTATAGAATTGCACTTCAGAAGGAAAAGTAACTGACTCTACCCTCTCCTAAGTGGCCCAAACAGTAGTTGATGAGGGCCACACTTTTGGGTTTGCTTTCTAGTTTTTGATGGCAATCCTGCCTTGCACCCTCTTTAAAAAATTATGTATATAAATCTTCCAGTCCATGAAGTTCAGTCAAATCTTGACTTGTGCTTTTCATACATCAGGATCTACTTAATACTGCATTTGTCTATAAGAGTTTTGTAATCTATTTATTACATTTCTTGATACTTTTTGTTTGGTTGGGCTGTGGTGTTTTGTTTTTTTTTTTCTTACTCAATTCTGTACATGCTTAATGGTTAATAGTGAAATAAGAAGTGTTAGAGAGTATTAGAGAATGTGTTTCGTTATGAGCTGTGCAAAAGTGTTCAAGAAAAGTGCTACCACTTAATCAGTTTTGCATGTTGTGAAAAGAGAATTCCCTCCCGTGCGCACACTTGTTCATTGTATGATTTATAGTCCTCTCTGGCTGTAAAATGTTGCTAAGAATTCAGTCATCTCTTAACTTTATTCTGTTCAGTTCAACAAATCTTAAAATGAGCAAACCATTTAAAGGCATTTTCAAATATCATTTTAGTTATTTTTGTAAAACTGACACCCAGTGTTGTAGGGGGCTGGATGGGGACAGGCGGTTTTACAGGTGCCCTGGAAAAAGCTGTGAGTATGGGGGGGAATGTCCTTTCTCTTTTCTATATTCAGAATGAGGGTATGGTACAAACATTGTCCCTCCACAGATAGTGGGAGGTATGTGCCATGGCCTTGTTCCTTGACTGCCCTGTTACACTACCATTCTGCTCAGATCTGTTTGGATGGTAATACCGTCTTCATTATATTTGGGAAAAAGAGAATTCTTCTTAGAGTCCTACTCCTTTGAGAAGGTACAACTCCTGGCTGCTTTTTGCAAATTAAGGCTATGCCCTGAAGGTATCACTAGTCCCTTAATTACTTCAGGCATCTTACTCAGACAAGACACCTTGTTAGAGGTGAAGGAGTTGGGACCAAAGTAAACTTTTTCAGGGCTATGTGCCATAGATCAGAAGCATCTCTGAACTTCAATGTTGGTTGACCTACTGTTTCAATGTTAAGTCTCTTAAGCTGTAAAATGTGCTGCAAAAGAATAGTTCAATGATTAAATAATTACCTAAAGTCTAGCAAGGTTTCAGTGGGACTGCAGTTGAGTCTTAAATGAAGACTGACCATTAAAGCTAAACAAAATGGCGATACTTGACACTTCTCCATAGAGGGTGGGGAGGGGAATTCTTTCAGGAGTGATGACAGAATTCAGTTTTCCAAATTCCAGTTCAGCCAGTGTTCTTGAGAGTTCATCACTTAAAGTGGTATTTGTTCCTCATAAAAGTAGGTATATTGCCCTGCATATAGTGCCATGATGTCTACTGTAGTCCCATCATTTCATAGACTGGAGGGGTGGGGATCAAGTTTGGGGAACTTTTGACCAGTGTGCTTATACTAATTTTAAGCCATTTTCTCATGCTGCAAGGAAGACTTTTTTTCCAGTGACTAACTGACCTCTCTACAAACTTACAAAATGGAGGTGGATTTTTTCCTCCACTGGACCTGTGAATGAAGTATCAGCCCTTTTAAATCAGAGGGTATTTCAGCCACTGATATCAGGGGTTCTTGCGTCCTGCTACCTATCTGAAGACTGGTGTGAGTCTAATTTTTGGTTGTTGGTGGTTTTTTTAAGCCTATTTTCTCTCTGAGCTAGAGTGCTTTTCAAGAGAAATAAAGATTTTTTTATTTTTATTTTTTTTTTTGTGGTCTGTGTCAGCAGGACACCCTAGATGACCTTAACAGGCATGTCTGGCCTTTAAATCTGAGACGGTCCTGAAGAAATGATTTGCCTGTTTCAAATACACATTGAGTGAGAAAGTAGTATTTCCAGCTGAACTGTGTTTCTATGCCACCCTGCCTTTACTTTAGAGGTATAAATTTTTTTTCTGGTCTTGCACTAGTAAAATATTTGGAAGGCCTTGAGCACTGGAACAACAAACAGAGCATTCACAATTCCCCTGATGGGCTGATTATTTTACTAATAGCACACATTTGGTGAAAATAACCACTGATGTACCAGCAAGATTCCAGATGACAACATTAGTGCACCTGCAGGTTTTAATTGGTGCAAAAAAGGGGAGAATATGAGGTACCAATTACTCTCTTGAAGCCCGAGAATCAAGGATGTTTTTGGCAAGGAGGCTTGTAATTCCAACGTAAAATTGCGCACAGCGTGGAATAAACAGGGCCTGCATTATTTATCATGCATTGCACAATTTTTGACTGGTAAAACTCTGAGAAGGCTGAATGAGAGAGGTGAATCTTAAATGCTGGACCTGCTGCAAAGTTAATTATGAGTAATACGTCTGTGTTGCAGATTTAAGGAGGTATAGGAGCTAGTGAAACATTGTAATTAAATACCAGCTCCGGATCCAGGGAGTAATCTAAATATGGCAATAATTGGGTAGTTAAAAAATACGCATTGATGAGAAGATGATTATTACATGCTGGAGAAATTCACTGGTAATTCTAATCTTCTAAAATGAGCTGCACAAAATTCAACTAATCTTTAACTTAAATTCCCCAGCAAGAGAAGAGCAGTCGGTGGGTTGGAGCCAAATGCAGATGACATTTTTTGCTTTATTCTAATAAGCTGTGAATGACATCGCAGAGACTCCTAAGAGCTTAATAGTTTCAGAACGTTACTTGTAGCTAGTGGGAGTATCTGGCCATCTTGCCAAGGGAAGAAGACCCACACTGGTAAGTCCTTTTTGTTAACATCTGTCTTAAATAGACTGAGTGCCAGGCTTTTCTGTCTGTGGGAATGAGGTGTGACTTTTCAATGAGAACTCCAGTTTCCCCACTTAGAAGTTTGTACGACACTTAAAAATGGAGGGAATTGCAGGACCTCTGGCATTTGTATTTTGGGATGAACAGGAATGAACTTTGCACACTCTGCCATCACTGTTTCCTACTTGCTTGCTGTGGTGGGGAATGGCCAGGCTGGGGGCTTGCCAGCGTACCTCCTGGATGTGAGCAGTTCGGCAGCCTGTGGTTGACTTTGGTAAAAGGTTTCTAGAAGTCTTTTAACCAGACCGTCAGGACACATTTCACCCTTAGGAGTGTAGTATCTGGCTTTTACTGTATGATGTAAACAAGAGCCTATTGGTGAAAAGAAAGTTTAGGAAAACAAAATAGGAGGTGGATAAGTAACCCATAATTAATGCAAGGGCTGAAGTACTGCGTTTGTGCTTGTTTTAACACATACTCACTATCCTTCCCATAGCCTGCTATGGTGCACATGTTCCTCCCTGCTCTCTGGTTGTGAGCACCCCACTGAGCCAGTGTGGATAAAGTCACTCCCAATGTTTCTCTTTAGTAATGGTGATATCATCTGGGGTTAAGCTGGGAGGGGGGGGGGGCGGGGAGGGAGGCAGATAAGGCCTCCATCTCTGCATCCCTTCTGACACTTCTGTGAAAGAACTGCATGTACCAAATGCTGTTGTGGATTGACTGCTTGATTTCCTCCAAGGATGCGTTCAGCTTACTAATGAGACAGGAGCGTCACTGCTTTCAGGTTGTAGAAACAAGAAGATCCTGGGTTGGCTGAACAAGCATCAGGCAGGCTTCTGCCTTCAGCCCCTGCTAAGTGGCCTCTGCAGCTCTGCAAAAATTCAGGCCTAGCACCTTAATCTTCACAACTGACACAAAATGGAACTGCATTCAAAAAGTACTTGATAGTGGCCATCCTTCCGGCATCACATCAGTGGTAACAGATCAGACCTGTAATGTAGGCAAACTGTTCAGCCTTGAGCAACTTCGGGGCCAGGTTTTAACAACAGCATTATGCATTGTGAAACCTGTCATCAGTGCTACAGCTGATGTAAAAGCAGTGAAAGTTGCTGTTGCTTTTCCTTCAGATCCCAAAAGTGGTGTTTCTGAGGTGCAACAGATACCCTCCACCTTGCAACTCTGAAGCACCTCATGCGTGAGGTTGAATATCAAGCTTCTTGTGTCTTTCAGAAATAAAAGTATGGCTTAAAGCCTTTGTGTGGCAGTAGGCACTGTTGCTGAGAATAGCATTCCTACAGACTCCAAGTGCCTTTCGGTGCTATGCAGAGCTGTGCTGAGCTGCTTACTGGTGAAATCAGGCCTTCTTTAAAGGTTAGGTACCTACTTGTTAGCTTTGCGTGCATCAGAGCCTTAAACACATCTTCTGTCATGTACAGAGTAATTGAGTCTGTCTCCACGGCATGCGAACAGGAGGTGAGGTCTAAGATGTTTCATCAGTGCAACCTCATACCTAGTTCCATGTTTTATTTCTAACAATCACACCTGATTATTCTGTAGGCTTGGCCTGTATTTAAAACCACTGCATAAGCAGCAGAGACATGTAATGCGGCAGACACTATGTTGTCATCTTGGATCTATTTTTTTTTGTCTTTGTTACTGGTCATTCAGGTGTTTTCAACCTACTATGCTACAGTAACAACTTTAAGGCAAAATGAAAACTAAAACATGTCTACGAAAAGGAGCTAATTTTTGAATCTTACCTTGACGCTTGCTCTGCCCTGCACTCTTGTGCTGTACCTCAGCAAAGGAGTTGGTTAGGATGTGCCTTTTCTGGCAGCCACCCTGTGCAGCAGGAGATTGGGGGCTTCCTGGCACACTGCTGTCCCCAAGGAGTCATGCTCCAGAGGCTGGTGGCTTGAACTAAGTCAGGAGCTCTTGAGTCAGCAGCATTATCTTAGGGTGCAGTACCAGAGGCCATGAAGATGGTAGAGTTGCTTACAGCAGATGTGGTGCTAGGCAAGGTGTTATTACTGGGCCTTGGTCCGTGCTAAGCAGATACACCAGCTTACCACTTGGAAGGGTTTGTGCAACCGTTTCCCAGTGTGGTTCAGCATGCTTGAATTGGATACATAGTATCATTTAGGTTGACTGAGATTACTGGAGTTACTTATTTTTGATGGAAATTAATTCAAACTTCTTTAAAAGCTGTGAAAAGTAGAGGCTGAAGTGAGACTCACTGAATATGGGAAAGTTTTCAGTGCTTTCCATAGCTGCCTGTTTGCTCTGCTTCCAGGCAGGGCAGGGTTTAGGAAGACAAAGCAGCGCTACTTTATCTTAATAGACTGCCATGCAGAAGTCCCCAAGGCAGAAATGGGGCTTGTAGCTGTAAAAGCCCGCCGCCTACCCATATAACTGCTGTCCTTTACTTGTAATGAAGCACTTCATGAGCAGGGTGGTGGGAGGAGAGAGATGATCTCTTACAAATGGTCAGAAGGGAGCAGCTGAGTTCAACATCTTCCATATCACCGGTGGATGCTGGAGGATACACCAGCGTGACCTAAACTACACTGATGAACACGTCTCAGGGGGCTGTATATGAATACTCTGCTTTTTGTCCTTGTGAACGCCAGCAGAATTTTGCCTGGGTTGTGCTGAGCTTTATAAATAATTGGCTCATCAAGACCTGAAGTGAAAGAAAACCAATAGATTTCTCAGTTTCATAAAGCAGAAACAAATTCAAAACAAAACAAAAAACTGCTGCCACACAAAACATACTTGGATCATTTTATTTTCAGTAGGTGTTATTTAGTTTTACTACTTCTGATCTTAAGTGTGGCACAGTAGGAAGCTCAAAATGCAAGTATGTATTGCCTAACAGTAATGAGACTTAGCTACAGCACCTCCTTAAATCTTTCTTGTTAACTGGGACAAGACAGCCTGGCTGCACATCGTCATGTTGAGAATTAAAACCAATCTATGGTAGTTCCGGTAAAGAGGAACAGCAAGACACTGATAGCTGCAATTTTTTTTAATGAAAAAGAAAAAAAATAAAATTAGGAGAACAAGTGTGTGTTTTTAGACACTATAGTAGAGGAAGGATTTGTTGTAGCCTTTTTGGCTTTCAAAGTAGTCATGCATTCCTGTAAATCAGTGTTTCTCAAACTGTGAAAGCGTGGCCTCCTTTTTGCCTCATCTGTCTTTATGAAACTATTAAATTGGCAGCAGCTCAGTTTCTCTGGGGGAGGGAAATCAGAACCCTCTGTAATTACTGGCTACAAGTGTTTATGGACACTGGCTATGTCCAGCAATTAAAGGCATTTAGCTGTTCCCTTCCAAATACCAACCCTTCAGACAGTAATTGCAGTCTGCTTTGCACTTTCCTGTCCTTGAGGAGGTTTCCCCTGGGCCCTTTTGCAACTCCCAAGGGGGCTGGTGCCTGGAATTTGAGAAACACTGCTGCAAACCAAACGGGAGCACAAGATAACACCTAAAAGCAGCTGTTTATGCAAAGCTGCTTTCTTTGCAAATAAGGTGCACCATATGCTTTGAAGGCTTTCCATGCACTGGATACTTTCTTTTCTCACACTTGACTGTTGTTAGGCTGTGTAGCATGGCTCGTTCACACAATATTTTGGTATGGCTGCATGCAGTACATCAATCTGTGATGCTATGTTGCTATTCAGAGTTACCACCTGCATAACATTACAGAAAAATAAAAAAGAGATTTGCTGCTGGAAAAACTAATCAGATTTAGCTCTAATGTTACAGTGCATGTGGTACTGTCCTTTTACGTACTCATTGCTTCTCTTCAAAGTTGCATTTTGCTATATGTTATCTATCAAATGCCAATTAATTTGCATGCAATCAGCTGTTTAGTTATGGCAGGAAAGAGATGTCTTGTGTGCTTTTCACTGAGTTGTATGAAGATTTCCCACTGTATTAATTTGTGATTCCAACTGCTCCAGGGGAAGGAACATTAAACAGATTGTATTTGTTGTTCTAGGATTTACAAGAACCTGAGATGAAGTGGCACTGTGTGTTTTTTAGGACATCTTCCATCCAACCCTACCCATGCCAAGGCCTTTAGCTGAAGAACATCTGCCCCATAGTACTCTTGTGTAGAAGTTAGAAAAATAAATATTTGGAGGTTGCTTATTACAGTTGAAAGAACCTAAACCCATGTGCAGCTCCCTGACCTAACTCTGTCTTTACTTAATTCTAAGAAGCATGTGGTCCTTGCTCTAGGAATACTCCTTACTGCTCCTCAGACAGGCTTTGCTGAGAAGCGGTGTCTTCCAGGGCCATATCTTCTTGGCTGGCCCTTCTGCACTCCAGGTTCTGGCTCATGAATATGGCGTGGGCTGGACCTGCCTCTCGCCGCGGTCTAGGTTCTGTAGCCTCGGTTGCTTCGCAGGTCTCAGTGAGTTGCTGGAAAGAAAGAAGGAAAAAGTCAACTGGTTTAGGAAATTTCTGAGTAACACTTCAGCTATTTTTTGAAGTGACAGGTGAAAAAAAGTTGAAAATTGATTTAGGAATGTCATTCTGTGAAACTGCATGGGATTCTTCACATGCATTATTCACAAGGGACTTCTGAAGAGTTACTTGTCACGCTTTGCGTAATGCATACATTTGGAAAGCAAAGCAGACCAGGAGCTAGAGGTTTAGTACCACAGATGTACATGTGGAGAGAGCTCTAAAATAATTTGGATTGAAAAGGACTTCTGGAGGTCATCCAGTCCAAACTGCTGTTCCAAGCAGGGTTTACTTCTAAGAAGTTAAATTAGGTTGCTCTGGGGCTTGCTTTATACATCAGACTTTAAATCCAACTTGCAAAGGAACCTTTTTCATCAAAACTAGAATGCAATTATCAGACTTAAAATGTTATGCGCAGCGTCACCCCATGGTAAACGAGTCTATATAAAAGCTTTCCAGAACTGTGCTAACGTTTAAATAAAATACTTCCTCCTCACCACTTCCAATCCTGGACTCTGGGCCAGGATTCACCTCATCTAAAGTTAACCATGTAGCCTTAGTGTATCATGTAAGCTGCCAGTGGTTGGCAGAGAGATACGAGTGTCTCAGGGGAAGATTTCCTGACAGCTGTAAGGATGAAGTGGATTGTCCTCTCCACTGAATACAGTGGCCACACCAACAATCTACTGAGACTTCATGCCCAAACTTTAGATGGCTTGAAGTTAGACGAGGTAAATTCTACCCTTATGACTTAGTATTGCAGGCTAGCTGAGTTCTTGCAGATTAGGCTATAAACTCTTGAGAGCTGGAATTATGCCTTGTCATCTGATATGTTCAGCTGTACATATAGAAATATTATGAATGCTCATTACAGTAGTAAAGCAGGATTGGACCCAGATGAGTAATATTCAGTCAACTTCAAGTTCATGGCAAAACTCCAGGGAACTATACCATGCATGGTATTTTTGGGTTGAGAGCAAAATACACACAGGCTAAGGAGCTTTTTTCACTTGAGGTTTGGCGAATTCTTTGAAAATTAGGGAAGTTACACACAGTTCAGAATGATAGTAGCAGAAAAGGGGTTTGGACTTTCCACATCCAGAGCCTTCCCCTGTTGCCTGTTTGGTTTCCGTTGTGATAGGCCAAATGTGAAAGTCTCTCTTAATTACATTGTCACTCAACCTCTAGTTGCGGTCGCCCTTTATCTCTAGTCCATCTTCTCACGTTACTGCTCTGTAGTGCTGAGGTGAACATTTCAAAATTCAGGAAAGCAACTGATGGCAACCAAAGTTAAATAAATATACTTAACTAGACAATAAAACAATAACACTACTATGTGCCTTGAATTTTCCAGGGAAGATGGGAATAGAACTGAGGGCGTCTGGATAGAGGGCTGGAAGTTCTTTGTGTGTACTGTTAGAAAATGCTGAATCACAAGGTATGCAGGTTTCCTTTGGGAAATCCTTCCTACAGACTTCCTTTGACTAACCCTTGCAGCAACAAGGATTTCAGGTCCTGGATTGAATTTCTGGTCAGAGAAAGGGACAGAACAAGTGCACTGTTCAGTGGGAACCATTCCTCTTTGTACAAATAATGAAGTCCTGCGTAAGCAAGCGAGGAAGGAGCTATTTATAGTCTGTGCTGCTGATGGTACTCATCACTGGGGCTGCAGAAAATGGAGACCTAAGTCCCTGGTCTGAGTGAAAGGAAGGAAGACTTTGCCCCAGTCTGCAATTTCAGTTGTGCGTTTAAAAGCCAACCTGCCAATTACTTACAAATACATCACTCTCATACACACAATAATATTAAACAGTCTCATTTTCATTGTGATGCAGCAAAATCCAAAGCAAACACCAAAATCCTGATGTTGATTTGGAAGAGCCTATTCTATGACCAGTGAGAAGGAAGGAACCGTATGGTGGTGAGGACAGTTCAAGAACCTGATAAGAGATTAGCTCACGTTTAGTGCTGCTATTTTGGCTTCAGCCTTACCCGAGTTGCTTGACTTGCTGCTCTAGCAGATGGACCCATGGCAATATTCATACTGCTGGATGACAGGGTGTCACTGGTGTTCCCTCCATCCGCGGCAGATAGCCCAGAAATCACCAAAGCACTTGAAAAGCTTCTCTTGCCGAACAGCAGGCTGAGAGTTGAGCTGGTGGAAGAGGCTAGGCTGGACCTGAGCATCGCTGCAGCTCGGTCCTGCACAGTCAGCTGGCCAGCAACAGGAACAGCAGGGGACTGGGAAAACACAGACGTTGCCGAGTTGTGGAATGACAGCTGACTACTAGACAGCCTTTGGGCAATTTCGTGGGCAGATGTAGATGTTTGAATGAAAGGCTGGCGGCTTTCTACAATTTGTCCAGAGTGACTTGAAGCTGGGGGCCTTTGGTTTAAAGCAGTGTGTGCCTGGATGGACTGACTCCTGGATTTTCTCCTGCCTTTAAAAGAAAGATGAATGTATTTAAATAAGCAGCATCCTGATGAACTCCATGCTATTGACAGTGTCCCACGTGTCCATATTACTATTGACATATTACTACTGGTTTTGTCAGCATAAGAATCCCAAGAATAACAGAAATAACAGATTGCTAAACCTATGAACAGATTCTGTGTTTTTGACTACAAGGATTCTGTCTTTTCATCTGAATAGTTCCAGTGGTTCTGCACTGAGTCAAAAGAGAGGAAAATGAGAAGACATCCCAAGGAAAGTACTCTAATCATACAGGCTCACACTTCTTCTGCCATGTGCATTTTAACCTGCCCGGTGAATGACAGAGCACAGTGTTGCTGTAACTCCCCTCCCCTTTGACAACCACACTGAAGCAGGGGATGTTGAATAGCTGCCTTAAATGGCTTGCTTTAACTAAATGCAAAAATAAACCCCCAAACCTGAGTTAAAACAATGGCACATTAAAAAGAATCATTCCAGCATACGGGGAATGAAAATTTGAGAATTCAGCCGAGTGGAAGACTGCAGCATTCAAGCCACTAGACAGTTCTGAAGACTAAAATTAAACTGTATCTGACTTCCAAGAGTGATATTCGCAGACTGAAAAGATGCGAACGCCTCTAGTTAGGGTAGTCTGCTGGAGATCTGAACGAGACCCATAAAAGGCTCTTGCCACACTCTGTGAAGTGTCGATGCAGCCACTGTTGGAAACAGTAGATTAGATAAGCTATTCTGACATGCCTAGAAAAATTCTAGTTTCCTGTACATATACACCCCTATTTTTAACATTTATATCAACGCCTTATGTCACTCAAATAATTTTTGTGTTTCTTATGCTTGCCCTTATTTAAATGGGCATAGAATGAAAAATAAATCAACTTATTGGCCAGTAAACCCAGCAGATGCCTGCTTGCACCCGGACACTCTGCAAATGGCATGCAGCCGGCTGGCACGTACCACATGCCCCAAAAGAATTTACTCTTTCTGCAGACAGGCTCTAACCTGGGCTTATGCAGCAAATACCCAGTCACAGGAGCGACTGCCTGGCATTTCTGCTTTCCAGGAAACTCCAGACATTAACACAAACTGGCATTTTGGTTTCCTAGCTATAGCTGTGGGGTAGACAGTTAATGTCAGAAAATCTGTTGAGGGCCATCAACACAGAAACAGGTTTTGCTGGAAGGCATTTCCAGGTTGTTAGTATATGTATTTTTTTTCTTTTTCTTTGGTTTTTCCCAACACCTAAACTACGGAGGGGAGGGAAACACAGAAACTTCTCCAGGTACTTAAATTTTGCAGACATAAAGGAATATAAATCTCACACTATCTTCTAGAAACAGGACTGTTTGCTGGATTCATCAGGTGATTTCGTGGATTGTGACAGAGGATTTCGTATCTGAACTATTTACATTATATAGCTGAAACGTGCTGGTTTTCATCCACAGACCTGCTTTCCAGGAGCTGGTATCATTAGCCCCATTTTTCAGATGCTGAAGCAAAGAGAATTTAGGCAACTTGGCACAAAATCAGATGGCAGAGCTGGGCCACATCCTAACTGGAGCTCTGGACTAAAAACCTAGTTGGTTTGGCAAGCACCAGACATGCTCACACCCCATTTACAATGTAGCTTTAGTTCTACTTTTATACTCCAAACAATAAAAAAATTAATCGTTTTCCTAAGATGGTACACAAAGCAGCATTCTCTGTAATAAAAGTCCTAAAGATCCCTGCTTGAGAGCAATGGGACAGATGCACGTGGCTTCTGCGTGCCACGTTGCCAGTGCCCTCCGTGCTTCAGACGTAATCAATAGGGAGGGTACACTCCATGATGGGATCGGGGCAGCTGTGTGCACATCTGGCCTCCGCAGGGATTCAGGTTCTTCAGACTCCCGGGTTTTCGTTTAAGTGCTTTGGTTTCTACATCTGATGGTTATTTTAATGTGTTAGCCTTTTTAAATAAAAAGAACAGACTGGAATTAAGAACAGAGGGGCTGTGGTGTGTTAGTTTGTGCAGGGGCTAACATGGCCAAACATCTGTTTGTGATTTAAACTGCCAAGCTGACCCCTGTCCAAAACTATTCTATATTCATCTCAAATGCAGTGGGTTGGAGCATTGGACAGGAGACCACCCGCGTCTACACATAAATAACTGTCCTTGAAAACACTTAGGAAACAAAGGCTGTTCTATAAACTGCATCGTGAAATAAGGACACTTTGGGGGAGAACCTCACACGTTTCCAATGCTCCTGATTTTGGTTGCACTCTTTCTATAGGGCTTTCATTGCATTTTGCAGACTCGGTGGCACCAGGCTGCAAAATGAAATAGGAAAACATTAAATGCACTTGATTCATAGATTATGAGTCTAGATGGGATTGCTGTGATCATCTAATCTGCTGTGCTATATAACATGGGCCATAGAACTTCCTGGAATTAATTCCTGTACGGTGTGACTAATTACTATGATAAATTTTAAGAACTGCATCCAATATCTCCAGTCATGGAGAATCCATCTTAACCATCAGGCACTTGTTTCACTGTTTATTTACTCTCACTGTTAAAAATGTACACCGGATTTCAAATCTGCAGTTCTTTAGCTTTGTTACATCCACGTCTGCTCAAATCAACTGTCTTGGGTCAACTTTTGTTGTCCAGGTAACTACTTACAGACCATTATCAAAGCATCTTTCACAATATAAACTGTTTGAAAGCTCTTAATCTTTCATTACAGGACGTATTTCTGATCTCCAATAATGTTTTTGGCTCTGCTTTGAACTCCTTCCAAATTAAAACTATCCTTCTTAAATTAAGGCACTAGTACTGTGTGTGGTAGGCCAGCAGTGTCCTGAACCAAAGTCAGGTTTGACAGGCAAGCATTGCCCATGTCACCCTATTCATGCTTTTCTAACAGCAGGCATAGCCTAAGTTCTTTCCCAGTCTTGTGGTATTGTCCTGATACTTACTGAAGATCAAAGAGAGCTTGCTTTTTAACCGGCTCTCTTTAAAAACCTTCCTGAATGAGTCTCATTGGATTTGCTCAATTAAGCATATAGCTTTGATAGCCACTCTCATGTTCTTTGTAGCTGTTAGGATGGAAGGAACTAGTTCACGATCAGATCATAGACACAGAATATCTGCATTTTTCTCAACACAAACCAGATTTCTTTTCTCATTTCTACATTAGTGGCAACTCTGACTTTCTATATAGTGATGGATCAAGAGCGCTGTTAGGATTTATTTTGCTTCTAATGCTCTTTAAAAATAAGCAGCCACAAAACCACTTTCATCTTTTTGTCCCTAATGGTGTTAGCCAGAAACTTCTCCTTGTTTCATTCTCTTATCAATGGTCTCTCAGGACTGAATACTGATTTGCATTTGCTATTTTCCACTTCCTGGCATTTGTTGTGCATTTCTTCATTTTACCTCAAAGCCAGGTTGCTTTTCTTAACTAAGTGTGACCTTCTGTCTTGATTGTGGCTTTCTGGGCACCGAATATATTCCTTTAAATAACTCACAATTAACTTTCAGTCTTGTATGGCATGCTCAGGATCATTATTTTACAATTAAGTTTCCCATTCTGATTACTGCAGTGTCAAGTTATGAGTATGCACATGGGGATTCCTCTAACGCTAGACTCAATTAAAAACAGCAGCTATTTTATTCTTACAACATGATTTATATTCAGGGCAAGATTTTCTCCAGTCTCGTCCATTATCTTTAATGATAGGTCAAAATGATCTAATGGGAAACAAACAAGTGTCATACTCTCTAGTTCTCTGCTTTCATTTATACACTAATACCACAACTTGTTGAAAGACTGAGTTAATTGACTTTATATTACAAGTTTTGAACCCACAGGGATAGGTCTCACTGTGACCCACTGCCAACCTTAACGTATATTTCCAGTGTGAAGTCCAGTAGTTCTATATCTGAAGTACTTTTGAATCCCTAACTTAATATGAGATGGGCTCAGCTGTTAGTAGACAGAATGACTGACAACATTTAATTTTCTCCAGGTAACTGCTGTACAGACATAAAAAAGTTACTTCCTATTTGTTTATTCTTCACATGTGCTAATGAACAACCAAACCAATTCCTCAAATAAATCATCAAGGTCCTTCCAAGATAATTAAGATTTTTGCATACTTTCACTTCTGCTGTTCCCAACCAACAAGAAACGTGGGTTCACTCTGGTAGGGGTCCCTGCATTGCTCATGTAGACTCCTTCCCATCTGCATTTCCCATTCAGGCATTGGTAGTGGCACCTCCTTGTCCAGAAGTTACACATAAAGGAGTCTAACAGAGGAACCTTCAGCAAATCACATTTGTCTTATATACTTTCCATAAATACCCGGAAGAATACCAGGAAGCCATCTCCTACATGTGCTTGGTCCTTAGGAAAGACAAAGTTTGCTCTTTTTAAAATTAGTTTTCCACTGAATATGAGGACGTGCCAAAAGCATCTGCTTACGTGGCCCCTCAGGAGAAGACTATAGAAAAAGCCAAGTAGAATCATAGAATAGTTTCATCTGGAAGAGACCTTCAAGACCATCAAGTCCAACCTTATTCCTAGCTGTATCAAAAACCACTAAACCATGTCCCTAAACACAACATCTAACAGGCTCTTAAACACTTCCAGGGATGGTGACTCCCCCACCTCCCTGGGCAGGCCATTCCAATGCCTGACAACCCTTTCAGTAAAGAAATGCTTCCTAATATCCAGCCTGAACCTCCCCTGGTTCAACTTCAGGCCTTGAACTCTTGTTCTGTCTCTTTCACCAGGGAGAACAGACCAACTCTCACCTCGCTACAACTTCCCTTCAGGTAGCTGTAGAGGGCAATAAGGTCTCCCCTCAGCCTTCTTTCCTCACGGCTAAACAGCCCCAGATCCTTCAGCCTTTCTTCATAAGAGACATGCTCCAAACCCTTTACTAGCTTTGTAGCCTGCCTCTGTACCCTCTCCAGCACCTCAATGTCCTTCTTGTAGAGAGGGGCCCAAACAGTAAATTGTGCAAATACCTGCATGCTGGTGGACCTCCTGAGATGAAGCTTGCAACTGAGGGGTTCCATCTCTGGTGGGCTGCGAGCTACTGCTCTGGATTGAATTGTCTGTGGAATTGTTGCTGGACGAAGAACCCCCTCCACTATCTGCCTCTTCGACGTTACCTCTGTCATGGTGAGCTGCATGGCAGTCCTTCCGCATTCTGTTTGCAAAAACACACACAGGGTCAGCCAGTTTTTATGCGTGAAAATTTGTGCCACCGATTTGCTCTCAAAACCTGTGATTGTACCCTTTCGTACCACCGCAGGTCTTTTGACATGTTATGAGATGTCAAGGATGGTGATACGGTGGGCTTACTTGGAACAAAACTGCACACGACGCAAACCAAATCTTTCCTTGTCTGTGTTAAGTGGCTTTGGAGCCTTGCAAGACCTTAGAATTTCTTATCTAATGTTCCAGTGGTCTCTAAAGGTCAACTTTTGACAAGTAGCAAAGAAGAGGAATGGGCTGGAGGGAGCTCAGTGGGAGTGAGCTACGTGGTAGGAAATTAGCATATTAAGGCCCTAGATTTAATCTTGGTATTTTAGCATAGGTCTTAGCGTGCAGGCTGGCTCCCATAGTCTCTCCACAGTCCCCTGCCTCTCGTCAGCCACAGTGGTGACAGGGCAGGTGGAGGGAACGTGACAAGAGCGAGTTATTGCTGTCTGAAGAGTGTATGTAGCAATGAATGATGAAATGCTTCAGATAATGATCGTGCATACCTAGGGGAAGTCAAGCAATTTTGGTGGATAGTAAGTACATTTTTAGAACTGCTTTGGTCAAGAAGAATGACTCGGGGATGATCATCTCTACTGCCAAAGCTTTGGAGCATAACCCACCGTCACCACCAAGGCAGTTACTCATGTTCTAACGTGTCACTGAGTTACAGAAAAGGTACCCTCATTTACAAGGCATAAACAGTAAACTTCCCTGGAACAAGGAAAATGTCAGTAGCGATAAGTGACTTGACAATGAATCTTGTTGAACACGTAGAAAGCTTTGCTTGAAAGTGATGAATGAGTTAATGCATTTGCTTTCTGCTATATCTGTAGGGCTATTTTACTATATTCTGAGTTACTTGCAATTAATTTTTTACTCCTAGATAACAGTATAGGGTTACTTTTTTTAACAGAAAATACAGTGGAACCGAGACTTCAGGGTCTCTGCATAGCCAAAATTTAGCACGTACCTTAACCACTTGGATCTGAACCACTTTTTAATGTTGTCCAAACTGACGGGTCCCCCCCAAATGTTCCTCAGTTGGTTGTGTGTCCCAAGGTAGGAGGTGGTTAAGGGGGAAACGTACATTGGATATCCCAGCGGCTGATCGCACGAAGAATTAATCAAGTTCCGCAAAACCTGCTTATTGTTCTGGATGCTTCCTCTCTCTGGGTTACGATTGCGTAAGAAAATCAGTTCCTGCTGTTGCCCAGCCCAAAGCCCTCTGACACATTCCTTGTTGACCTACAGGCAGGTTAAAAACATGCGGCTCATGTAAAAACATTTCCTACTTAAGATGCAGAACTACGCTATCTAGGTAGAAGGGTAGTAGCTGTGTGTGCAAACACCTCGTGTCTTTGCACCAACAGGTTTTATGAACATTTGTAGCTGCTTCCTGGTTAAGCCTGGAATGTTCTTTCAGATACACGAACATATGGGTGCAAAATGGAAGTCAGCTGACGAGAGCTCATGTAGCCTCCAGTCCCTACTCCATCTCTACAACAGCCTCTCCTTCTGGCCAGATTACTCAGAAGTAATATTAGTTACCACAGCCCTAAATCACTGCAATATTAGAAAGGTGCTATACGTACCTTGATAACCTTGAAGCTCAAGTAGCTTTTGTGGAGCATAATAACTTTATATTCATCTGCTCCTTCATCTACTACGTGTCTTAGGGTTAGCAGCTCCTCTCTGTTGGAGAGTACAGCGCTGCGCCAGGCTGGGTCCCCTTCATGACAAATCACCACCTTTTCTTCAAAAGATTGGATTGCTTCATACAAAACTGCTGGGTCCTCATACTCATCTGGGCAGGTGAACTGGTCCTGGTCGTATAGGAAAAAGTATTGAAAAGCTCAGGTATATTTGTGAAAACACAACAGCTACTATCAATGAACAAAATCCTGGTTTGAGGAACTGCTGCCCGCTGACTCCCCTGGTGAACTTGCCATTTTATACAGCATGTCTTTGGGGAGGTAGAACACTTCATTTCACAGCAATATAGAAAGGTACGATTTTTGTTTTATTGTAACCTGTTCTGATCGCACGTCTCCACTGGACAAAGACACTCGGCGGACGTCAGCTTATCCATTTTCTCTTCATGAAGTGGGAAAGCACAGAAGGGCAGAGCTTTTGGGTAAGATGGAGGGAGATCAGAATCACCTGTGGCATTCCACAGTTCTTGTGGAAATCCTTATTTTTATTCATGAAAAACCACCACCAAAAGCACAGGCTGGGAATCCATCAGCAGATACCACAATGTTGTGTTACTCCTTCAGCTTTCACGCGGCAACACAGCCAGCGATAACATTCATAAAATTATTGTGTCAAATTCTCAGATATTAATTCACAGCCGTTCCACTTCAGTTACATTCAGAGCAATTATAAATATCAAGCATGATAAAAGCATATGGCACTAAATCATAACGTGCTAGAGCAAGAACACAATCAACTCCAAGCTATACGGGGGTTGACCTGAAGAAATTGGAACAACTTCAATGGCGGTGGGCCAGATTTTTACAACTGAAAAGAGATTGGGGTCAGAAACAGCCTGACCTAATCAAACAAACAGCCGTGACACTAATCCTTCAAACCACTCTCCTCTCAGCTCTCTCTTTTAACATATGGAAACGTTACATGCGTATTGCCATTCATGAAAGGGCTGATAAATTCACAAAGAAATTAGTTGAAGCAAGGTATTTCTTTTCGATCTAGAAACCACCTTTACGGTATTCAGGCGAGTAAAGGCTGACATGACCGCAAATTTTGTTTTGAAGCCAAATGCAGGGTCAGGCTCTGCGATACGAATGGTTTCAAATGGACAGCCAGGGGCTACAGAAAAAAAAAAAAAAGATCAGCTGAATGCAAAATAAATAAATGCCAAGGTTTTCCATTTTGGTTAAGGAAGTCTCTCAGGATAAGGGGACAATTACTCCGTTTCCCTCTAATGTTGTTTTCTTTGGGCAGTTACTAAGGTTTCCTGTGTTTCCCTAAGAAAACAGATGCCAATAGTAAAAGTTAAAAATTAAAAAAAAAGACCCTACCTGGTGTAGCTTCAGAGACATTCGGATCGCCGGGGCAACAACCTTATGCAATAGATCCATGTCTGCAAAGACCCACTCATCTTTTGTTGCTATCCGAAAGTCTCCTTTGAACAGTGCGTGGAGCCCATAAAGAAAAGAGTCCAAGCTGTAAGAGAAAGGCAGCAGTCACTCCCAGAAGTCATTCATGTCTCACCAAGCCAGACCCCTGCCAGCCACGTGGTGAGCTGTGCAGTGACCGGTGGCCCTCTGGCACTGGGTGAGCTCCTGTGGTGGGTATGAAGCAGGGGGTCACGTTGCGTATTTCTAATGAGAAACCATTCCTCAGGGTAGGAGGTTCTCCTTCTGTTTGCACTGTAAACAACTGGCCACAAAAACAGTGTGACACCTGGAACAAAGAACATCCTAAGGATGGGTTATGAAGTACCTCAGGGTCCTGCTTCTCAGCAGTGGTGCTGAAGAGACCAGGTCAAAGAATGCCAGCTGCTCTGCAATCCCTGTGCAGGCAGCAGAAGCTGCCCCCTCATTTGAAAGTTTATTGATTGGCCCAGTTCTCCTTGAAAGGCAAAAACTTAAAAAAACCCAGCTGTAAAAAAGTATTTTCAGCAAATCTGAGACTTTTGTCATGAAACACAAACCCAGACGTGAACATTAAACCAGGTGTACTAAGAACAATACTAAGTTTCAGAAACTGTTCAGCAAACTGGGTGAGAGCACAAATCAATCGACAGGCAGTCCATGCTGAAAAAAATGAGCCCTAAAGCAAATACGTACTGGGTTTCTTTTTTCTAATATAAGAAACTAGTTGTAATCAGTTCTGCCTGACCTTGGATGACAGTTTGCCTGGACCTGAGATTTAAGCAAGAGGTAAAAGGTACAAAATCAAGTAGTTCATAGAATCATAGAACGGTAGGGGTTGGAAGGGACCTCTGGAGATCATTGAGTCCTAAGCCCCTGCCAGAGCAGGAACACCCAGGGCAGGCCACACAGGATCAGATCCAGGTGGGTCTTGAAAGTTGCTGGAGAAGGAGATGCCACAATCTCTGTTGGCAGCGTGTTCCAGTGCTTAGAAAATGGTTGTTAGAAAATGGTTGCAGGAGGGCTTTATGAAGGGAAACAAGCAGCCTTTGGCTCCAATCTACACCCCACATCGTGAGCTTCTCACAACAATACCACAGCGACTTCTATAATGCTTATATAGCAGGACCACCATCCTAATGCTGCTCTGAAGAAATGCTCTTGAAATTGAGTAAAACAAACCCATCTGTTAAAAATAAGCATCTATTGCAAACCCACAGGACACAGTTTCATCTACCTGCCAAGATTTTACTCACTTTTACAACAGTTGACTTTTTCAGATTGTAAAGCTTCTCTGAGGAGAAGCTGCATTAAGATCTTAGTGACTTAGATTAGTGCCTAGGCTTTCTCCAGAGTATGCATAATCTTTCCACATAATTGTGCTTTCTTAATTATTTCAGGAAAAGAAAAAAAATTTTTATTTTTTTTTTTTTTCATGGTTTTATTTTTTTCTATTCTCTGAAGGAGGTATAAGAGGAACTGGGAGAGTGGCACACCTCCAGCTCAGACACATTCTAATTTTGCCCCTGGTGGTTAGCATGTTTTAGAAATTAAAATGGAATGATATATATGTTATTACCAGAAAAACAGCTGGATCCCGATTTTCTCCACAAAAGCACCGTGTAATACAGATCAACTAATCGGTGGAACTAAGGCCAGTCAGGAAAGCAGGGCTGCTGTCGCAGAGTACAGGGAAGTTCTTGTGAATTCTTAACTGATTTGCATTTATTAGTATGAAGTTACATATTAAAACATGCCTGTGTGAGACCGGCACTTGCATTCAGACCTTCCAAACATTCAAGCAGTGATTTCAATAGGAGTTGCTATGTGTCTTCAGGAGCGGGTCCTGATCCCCACTGACTTTCAATCAATCATCTCCACAGTTGAGAGAGTTATACTATACCCAAATCCTGCTTAATAACTAGGAAAGTCCTAGAATAAACCACTTAGGGGGGGAAAAAAATAACAATGGGGGGTGCAGCCAGGCTGGTGAAATGTGTGACTATCATCACCTTTGAAAAGGCTAGAAATCAGGAAGGGTCTTTTCACTTGCCCAGCCACTAGAAAACATCCAGCATGCCCAGCTGAATCCTTGCCTGGAAAAAACACTTCTGTATCTAAATATTCTTCCCAGGATTAAACTGAAAAAAACTACCTTGAACTCTGCACGTAACGAGGATCTGTAGCATAGTTTTTTTCCCCACGTAGCACCCCCTGTATTTGCTCTCAAAATTTGGCTGAGATGAAGGGAGGAGTAAGCAGGAGAGAGAACTGCTTTTTACATCATTAGAGGCTCTCAGAGCCAAATCTGTACACCAGAGTAGACAAAGAATTTGCATTCACATTGAAGTGTCTTACAGGCATCAGCACATGCTAAGCAGGCTGCTGTGAACAGCAGTATCTGCTGAAAGCAAGGCCAGGACTAGGGCAGCCATGCAAACTGCAGCTGAGCATCAGCAGAGGGAAGCACGTACAGCTCTCGCTGTGCTTAGTTAGGGAAGACTCACCCGTTTTCTCATCCCTCTGCATAATAAATTCTCTACCCAGCATTTTTAAGAACAAATATGACTGCTACAAGGAGCAAAGCAGTGATGGTGGCGGTTGTGAGAGGCTGAGAGTCAATTATTTTATATACCTTATTGTCCACAAGAGAGTTGTGGAGGAGATTGCTATATTTGCAGAACCATGGACATCTTTTATTCTCCTGCCAATCGTAATGAGGCTTTTGGGTACATTCTGCCTATAACGTGACACTATCTCAAGACATTACTTCTGTAACACGCAGCTCTTAATCCACGTAAGATACAGCTGTTGTTATTCTTCCCGTTGTTATGCTCTCTCCTGAAGACTCTAATGAGATTATAAGGAAGCTGCAAAGCCAATAGCTTTGATCTCAGGCCTGACTCAAGGCTGTTGCTGCTTTCTTGGCCCAGTTTTAACATACCTCAATTAATAATCTGCTGTAGTTGCAGGCTCATTCAAAATATTAAAAAAAACCAAAACAACCCAACCAGTTAAGGTAAATTCACATGCCAAAGAAATGACATTAATCAGGAAGAGGCATAACTACTATTTCTGGCAACGTTTCTAACCCTCTGAGCTAAGAGCCCGAAAGCTGCTGTCACAACTGTGAGCTATTTTAGAGCAAGACTAGTAGGTGTGTGGGAACCGTCAGCCCCTTAAACGTGCAGGAGAGGATTAAGTAGCACCACAAATACAAGAGGAAGAGCAAGAGCCAAAGCAAATATTCCCTCCTGCTGTACTCCTTATGTTGCTTCAACAGCTGAACCTAAAATCACTTGAGGCAAGCCTGAAAACAATACGGATGAAGACTAATGAGATGGTGGATATATCTGTGTGTATTTTGCACAACAAAACCCTTCCTCTGTCTGCAGTTCATAGACCTTTCCCAATCTTAACTGTAGATTTATTTAAGGAATGAAGCAATGTGTTCCTGTAAGGTAACGACCTGAATGATGTAGCTCATCTGAAGTCATTATATTCAATGGTAGCCCTTCTAAATTTTTGTATTTTAGATGGTGGCTGTGAGCTAAGAGTCCAACAGTTCTCCTCTGCATCTGCTCTGCTCAGCTCTGGCAGACATAAAGCTGCACTGTCTGCTTGAACTCCTACTAGCACTGCAACATTACTGGCAGCATTGTGGTCCCACATCCTGTGCCCTCCACCTCTTCCCCCTTAGATGCCAGGCAGTGCAAGTAGTGCCCAGGGGGGAAGGGGAAGTGGGAGCAGATACCTGCCTGGGCTTCAGCGTGAACAGCGGTTCCTCTAGGCAGAAACATTCCTTGGAAAGACCCTCTGTCCACTCTGAGTGATATTACCCAGAAGGAGCTGAGGGGAACCCGAGCATCCAGGCTTAGCAGTGTTGGAAGTATCTGGTGAGAGGTGCTTTATTAAGAGGTTTTTCTATTTTTCTAAATTTGAGATGTATACTAAACATTTATGTATTTGTAGGTCTAGGGGCTGAATAGGATTATTAAGTCATTTTTTTACAAATGCACACCTAAACATATCACTCATTTGAATAAATGAATGGTAATGTCATGTCGCTCTTCAAACTGCATTTTGTGCAGGATGCCTTCTAATGACAGTTTAAAAGAGCATTTGATTTGCATAGCAATGTTCTGCCTTCTTAATGAATGCACTTATTGTGCAATCTAGCATTAATGTTGGCTTTCTACTGACATTTACATGAACAGGTACACTGAATAATTATTTACATACATTATATAAGAGCATTTAAAATCTTGGTTTACACAGTGACATTTACTGATTAATAGATTAGACAAAATCATGTGTAAATGAGTGCAAATTGATAGTTTACATACACAACATAAACTTGAATCTCAATTCTGCAGTGCACAGCTCAGTGTAACATTACCTCTGCATTACTATTTCTGCATGGCAGTTGGATGACTGTCACCCCTCACGACACAGCAAACGATAGACTTCATCCAGAGAAAGCTCCCTACTGCCTGCACAGTTACCCCTGAGAACAAAACATGGACAACAGAGCACAGATTCTCGGCTGCTTTGCTCACATTGGACATACCTGAAGCTTCATAGAAATAAGCGTGAGAAGACTACAATGCCTATTTGGCCACTACAACTCAAACTCATCACAAGACCTCTAGAAATGTTGTACACAAGATGTTTCGCACCCAAAATTAATAGGAAGTCCTGAGATGAAGTTCAAAATCATTTGTCAGTGTCTACCAATCTAAGTTCTTGTCATCCAGCATCTGAGTGTGACAGAGCACGTGTTAGGAGCCCTGATCTCTTACAAAGTGTGTCATCTCCCAACAGCCCTACACGTGTACATGCTCCTCATGCACACAGCTGGCTGTGGGATTGCCTGTTCTGGCACCATCTCTGCAGAAAACTAAAACCCTCTTCAGTACCTGTAGGCTCCTAAAGGTCCCCAAAATATCATGACACCTTTTCAAGGAAAGAGACTGTGAAGCACCACCTAAGAAATGATTCCTCCAGTTTCTCAGGACCTTGAGTACTTCTCCCGCATCTGACTAAGTGCAGACCTGTAACAGCCTGAGAACTGGAGGTGAGGACTAGCAATAATGCCCTAAGTCACCCTCCATAAGAGCTGCTGTATCTCCATCAAACACAAAGAGAGGGGAGGGAGACCTGCCTTCAGCGCCTAAAGTTAATCCCGAGGACCATCTCCTGGCCTCAGAAGCATTGCATATGTTGTCCCTGGTGTGCCATAATATAGTATCACTATCAGAATCTCTCTGACTTACTGCTTATTTGTGTTTAAATAAGTGTAAAGCAAGCAGTAAAGCCAGTAAGTACAGTAAGAACTGCCCTCTGAGCTGAAGTGAATGTATATGGGGAATTTTTGTTGATAAAGGCCTTGATGTGAGGGGGTAGCACACCCATCTTGCTCCTTCGTTAATAATGTCTACTAAATTGCTTTTGTCAATAAAAAGAATATATAACTTCTTTAAGACAAGAATACATGTATTTCAGCAAGCTAAGGGCATGTTTTATAGCTGTAGCAATTTATAACTTGAATTGTGCTGCTCGGCTTCCTTTTTGTCCCCTAAGTCTTTCTGACAGTTGAAATGTATTACAGGTAATTTGACCAGGTGGGTAAATGACACAGTTTTTCCACAGTGAAACTTTTCTAGGGAAAGCTTTTGTGAAGTAGCAGTGAAAAAGATACTGGCAGAAGCTTCCACTTAATCCCTTTTATGTCACAAAATACATTTTAAAAATACAATGATTCAATACTGCCCTGGAGCACTTGCTTAATAAAAAGAAAACCAGGACTTAATTAAAGATATAGGATTATATAGAACAGATTCAGAAAAACAGGGATAAAGCTGTGCACTGCCTATGACTACTGCATTCTTTGCCTTTCTACGGACCATTTCTCCCCTAGGAAAGTATTTTTAAGTATGGACTGTTCACTCACCAAAAGAGAGAACTAATTTGGTTCACTGGTAAGTTTCCAGATTTTAAAAAGACATGGTATAGCTCACTCCTGCAGTTAATATTAAAATCTTTACAGAAGACTTTGCAAATAATTATCTTCAACTTTCATACTTTCAATGCTAAGTTTTAGAAAGTCTCTGATATTATCATCTCTTTGCATTACCTACTAACTATATAAGTCAATATAAACACGTGACACTGTTATTGTATCTGCACTAGTGACAAAACATTATAATGAAGATTTTAAGATCCTGTGGAAAGTACATGTAATGTGATGACAGTTTTAGGAAGCTTTTGTGATATTTTTAGCTGCATTTCTAATATCGCTGTGACATATCTGTTGCAGGCCCAGATCAAAATCGCTTTAATCTTTTCTCAAAAATAAACAAAATTAAAAAAAAAAAAAATCATAAATGCACATCAACTTTTCTATCATGTCCCCAAACTCTAAAACTCTCAAAATAACAGGACAATGTTAGAAATACCAATGACTTACTAAACATCACACTAATTTGAGTACATAGAAGTGAAGGGAGAGGGCACACAACCCAGCAGGGGTTTGGGAATGTGCAAAGGCTAGTAGAATAGAGATGACGAAAGCCATTTTAGAAAGCAGAAAGAATCATCACGCCAAGAAATAAGCCGTGTGGGCCACAACCATTTTGCGTGACTGACTGAAAGAGGAAGACATAAAAGCAAACGTTACAAATGTCTCAACGGATAACAAAGCTAGAATGAATATTTAAAAGGACTGTTTTATAAGAGAAAATGCACTCAAAATCACACATGCTGTCTTTGTTTGCTTGTTAGTAAGACAAATCCTCTCTAAGGAGCACGTTGATAAAGGCTAGCTATCTTTCCTCACAGTTCTGTGCCAGTACAGCAAGGTCACTTAAAAACTGTATTTACTCAACTTCTCTACTGTTACTAAGCCCCTGTGAACACAGAGTCCAAACACATCTAATAAAAATCTAAAATTAGGTGACAAGTTAGACTTTATTAAAATAAAGATTACTTCATTAATTAAACGCCTTATCTATAGAACAGGGTAAATGGTATTTCATAAAACCCAAACAACTCAGAACTCCTAATGAAAATGGAAGACCCCCTAATGAAGATATAAGATGAAGAGCATATCCAGAAACAATTGCAACCAAGCATATTTTAATTAAACAGACTTTCTAGGAAGAAGTATTTTGAATGAATGAATGACTGAATGAATGAGGTAGACTGAGAGCAAAGCTGTGATCTCGATAGATGCAAGGTTCTTTAGCCAAGTGCCAAAGTAAAAGATGTCCAGGAATAGCAGAAAGCAATTTATTTTATGGATTAAAGGGACTTAACCTTGATCTAGTCTTCTGTTGAGATTCCATGTTAAGTGATAAAGACAAACAGGTCTTTGTGCTGTAAGATTAGAAGAAAGGATTCCTAAATATTACCTGATTGCCATATTGTGAGCTGCAGTTCCCAAAGCTCTTCGACCCAGTATACACAAGGCAAAGGAAAGTGTCACCAGAGGAGAATCCTCATCACTGTCCAGGTGCTACAAAGTATTAAGAAAAGTCTATTATTCTAAATGCACAAAAACATCTTTAAAAGCACTGCAATATATAATAATATATATTAGTAACATATATGGTATACATATAAATGGTAACATTCATAAAATTTGCATGTATCTGGACCTACACACAAAAACGTTCTTTGCAATTAAACAGAACAAGAAGGAGGACTGTTGTCATTGGATGCTTTCTGCAAAATGCAAACATATTTTGCCCATTGGCTAGAAACAGAACACTTTGCTCTCAGGTGGTGAGATCCCAAGGGAGGAAAACTTTGGTGGGTGAGCTGTTGTGGGTTGTTTTTTGTTATTGTTGTTTGTTTGGGGTTTTTTTTTGGGGGGTGGGGGTTGTTCTTTGTGGGTTTTCATAGATCTGACATTATGAACTAGAGCAGATTCCTTACTGCTGAGAGACACTTCAACTGAAGGCAATCAAATACTTTTTCATGGGGCAGAGTGCCTGTGAAATCCTGCCACAGATTCCAGAAGAACAACCTATTTGGAAAACTTTGGAGGAACACACTTTTAGTGATTAACTTTATCTAAACTGTGTACCATTGATGACACTGACTTCACATTTTAACAAGTAATAAAAACATTTCATTTACATTTCCTAGTTCAAAAGAGTTTCTTTACTGATATTTTTGCAAAGAAAACTTTGCTATCAAGCAGGGGGAAAAAATTGAAACTTCCCTCACGAATAGGAATCTTTAGGAGGATACAGACTATCATTTCAGTCCATGCAATAAATGATTTCCTACAGCTTTTTTTTTACTCTAAATCTGAAGTCTAACTCCTCCTACAAAATACACCAATTTTCAGGGCTACATATACAGTTAATCTTTTTTTACATCTCATCTCCTATATGAACTTTATATAAACAGTGGATTACAAAAATAGATGTAAAAGAAAAAGATGCAAAAAATACGCGTGTGTGTGCACACTAGTGCAGGCATTCATTTGTCCTTTTAAGCCTAACTGATAAGCTTCAAGTTTATTGGAATTTATTCTATTTAAAAGTCTCAGTCACACAGCAAGTGAAAAAGCATCATTTCACAGCGGCTTCCCCTGCACTGTGCAATTCTTTGTGTGTCAGAACTTGGAAGCTGAGACACGGAGATGGGAAAGAAAAAAACATTAAATATTCCCAGTAGGAGGAGATGGTGGGGAAAGCTCACAGCATAATTCAATGGAAACAGTATGACTGTAACAATACGCAGATGAACTGGTGGAATGGTATTCAGGGTTAGAGACATGAGAAGAAACATTAAGATTCAGCAGTGTTATGCCAGCTAAGGTCAGTGGTAGCAAATGGGATGTGCACTCAGTGATCCTGAAAGAATAACGCACAAATAACAGTGCATGGTGGACAGGAAAGATACACTTCTCATTTTTTGCCATTATCAGCAATAATCAGAAAATTAAATCAAGGCAATATGCTTGCTGGAAACTGTATTCTCCCTCTAGGCTATTTTGAGTATTTCATGGAAATACAGTAGTGCATTTCCGACTAATGATTGCTGACCATCAGTAATCTTAGTGGCTTCAAAGCATGGGAGTGCGGAGCTGTAAACCTGCCCTTGACCTTCTAGAGCCCCGAGGTAATTTCACACAGTTTTGTGGCATGGTTCACATTTGATTTATGAGCTCTCAGAGGTGACCTATATTAACAGTGAGTTTGCTACGCTCTTCCCTACCATTTAAAGACTGTACTCAAATACAGGCATTTTTCTGGGGAAAGGATAGACAAACATTACAGATGTTTGGCAAATGTACCCAAACACTGGCAACACTGAAAGAACAGTGATGCTCTGATGACATTCATTGAAGAGAGCCTGCTCCAGCAATACTTCCATGAGCACATGTTACTTCCATGCTTTCCAGAGCTGATGAAACTAACCACGGTGGAAGTGTGCACAGTAAGGGACTGGGTTTGCATTCAAAGACTAACGCTCCTTGAACTCTAGCTTTTGCACAAGGGTAGTCTCCAAAATATGTTGGGTTTTTTTTTTTTCCTTTCCACAAAACATATATTTGCCTTTTATCTTAAATCTGAGATCTTAAATGAAATAAATGTTATGGTATTAATCCTGAGCAAGCAAAGGAGTAACCATGCATGATATTACACCTATACCAAGAATTAAAACTACTACTAAGAAAAACGCAAGCTTACCTCTGCCCGTTTTCTAGCACAGAACTGAATCCAGTCCAGATAAACACTGCAGAAACTAGCTCTTGTTATTCCTTGGAGACACGGAACATAATCTTCATCTATGTTAATGTTAAACATTGCAAGGTCACGTTCAATATAATGCCACTTTGCGTAAGGCTGCAGTATCTTTTGGATAGATTCATCTTTTATCCAGTCAAGGATTTTGGGAGAACTTGCTGTAAAGTATATTATACTCTGTTGATAAAACGTGCAAATGTTAGTCACTCTAACTCTGATTAAAGCAGATATATTTTACACAGAAGAGAGTAAATCAAATAGGACCACATTAACTACCTGTAATGTTACATACTTTTCCTATTTTTTACTGCTTGGCATCATTGCTTCACAAAACTGTTCAAGTTACAAAGGTGATAATAATTGATATCTAAATAGCAGACAACAGAAGTAGTAGTCATATTTTTAATACCATTCTGCCTTACGGGAAAATTAGTATGAAAAATAGACTATGATAAGAATACAGAGTTTCAGCATTCAAACCTGTTAATTATGGAATATTAGTGTGGTTCTAGTCTATCACCAAGAAGCTGATATTGATAAAAGTTTAGGTGTATTTTGAAAAATGCAATAGTAAATGGTCACATGCTCAAAATAGGACTCTTTCCTCCATGGACTTCCTGCTTTCTGAGGATGAAGCGTTCCTAACTATTTAACAAAACCAGTTCCACCATGATTTAACCACAAAGGTGAGATCTGACAGATGTGCACAAGACAAGACTAAAACCCCCTGTTTTACTTGCTGTTTTCTTTCAGCATTTAGTAGCATTGCTATTTTTGTTATTTGTTGATAAGGCCATTAAAGAATAATGATTTTTTTTCTTACATGTCAGATTAAGAAGCTGAGTTACTGACGTAACTGAGTTTGCTTTTAAAGCACTGAAGGAGGAGCAGCATTCAGCAGGAGTTCTTCTATGAAATGCAGAAATAGTAGAAAGCAGCAACATTTGTATCTATTATCTCCTCTTGAGTTTCTAAGTTTAAGTTCTTCTAACCACTATGTCCGAAGCCATTAAA
>WTSP01009794.1:56362-83743 GCA_025331215.1 Actenoides lindsayi
TAAATTTACCACCTAAAAAGAGGCACATGGGAAAAACCCCCTTCAAGAGTTCCCCCAAACTTTAATCTTGATGATTTTTTTTTCCCCCCCCCCCCCCCCCCCCCCCCCCCCCCCAAAAAAAACCCCCAACAAAACAGTGGAAGGGCCAAGTCAAGAAGAAATTGCAAACTATCAGTGAAGTTTCGTTTTGTAAGAATGCTTCCCTCTGACTTTATTGCTAGAGGATGTTAACTCACCTTCTTGATTTCTACTTAAGCATGCCCACAATTTTCTGTACTAAGAATCAAATGTAGCAAAGGATGACATGAATTAATTATTCTTATCTAACATCAAGTCAGTCTGACCGCCAGTAGTGCAAATGAGTAAATATAAAGCCAAAAACTTCAAACGCTTTCTTCTGTAGACAGCCAGCATTCTTCCTGCTTGATAAAACCTGCCTAGTAACAGAGTAGACTTTACCAGAAAGTTTACCTTTATATAGTATCTGATAAGTATTCTCCGCAGATCAAACACTTGCAGCATTGTTGCAGCGTTGTTATCAATGATGCTATATCCTTCCAGGATGTACTGGGTTCGCGTTATTTCCCATGTCAGCCATCGGAGGTTAAAGGCTGCATTACATGATAACAAGTGAGGCAAGTGCCCGGGCTTACAACAGCAGCAGCCTTCATTGTCTTCATCTCCTTCTGTTATAGCTTCCACTTCTCTTTGCTGGCAATATGTCCCTTGGCAGTGAGAAAAAGAGAGTATGCTGCCAGTTATTGGGGGAGGAGGAAACAAAGGACTTCTTCCAGGCTGAAAAAGTATGATTGAAGGCTCTACATGCTTAGCAAAAGTCTAATAGAAAGAGCTATGGCAATGAATTAGACGTGCCAATTGATCCATGCACAGCAGCAAATAAAGAGCTGTACATTATTTATTTACTATCACCTACAAAAGCCAAAAGGGCCTGATCTAATGTTCTAGGAGTTCAGTTCCAAGCTGAGCTAAACTATAGACCACAGCTTCTGTCTTAATAAAAACTCACCGGGAAGCAACACTAAAGAGTCTCACTCCATCAGGCACATTAAGCAAATTGATCCAAGTCTCAGTCTGCTTCGTCAAATAACATACATGACACAAACAAAGATTTTACAGTGTATAAGAGCACTTGTAAAATCTGGGGTTTAGCAAACTGTCTTAGAAAGCAAGTTCCAAAAATAACATCCACTAGGTTGTTCTCTGTCCCACTGGAGTAATAGCTACTCTGGATCAAACATCTTTAATGAATAGCACTAGTGGCATTATATCATGAGGACAGAATAGCTTTCTAATTAGCCTATTACAGAGGCTTTAGATCAAAATAGAGTAAATCTTTCTGAAAGAGAAGTCATGAGGCAGATTCAGAAGCACTAATACATCTGCTCTGCGGACTCTGTATTTCTGGCCTGTGCTGTGCAGACTAGCTCATCAAGCTGAGCCCTTTGGGATTTGAAATCTATGAATGTGGCTTCTGTACCATGTAGGGCACTACAAATCAAAACTGAGGGGGACACTCATGTGCTCCCCCCCACTGTTCTCAAAATACATGAGTTCTATGTTCTTTTTAAAATTTACTCTCTGTGAGCTGTTGCAGAACTTATTCTCCACTGAATTTGTGCATAAAGCACCTTTCAAGGCCTTCTCCTGTGATGCAAGTGACACGTGTGTCTCACAAGGGCCTTCTGCCAATGGCTGAGCATCACCCCATGAAAGAGCTGGTTCTGTCAGCTTCCAAATGTTCTCAACAGGAGAGGAAGGCGATAGACATTGAGCTGCAGTTCAGTAGCTATGAACCCCACCCTACCAGGACCAACAGACCTGTTCCATTGTGTCACTGTAAATGGGAGAAGGATTTGGCTATGTTCATCATCTGAACATTGGACCAGGAAAAAAAACAATGTCAGCTCCAATCCCCCACAGCTTGCCAGCACTCCAAAAGAGAACCTGAAAAGGTTCTTTCTGAGAATCATCAGAAAAGGCCTTTCTGAGGATCATCACCACAGTTGCTGTGCTCTTGGCTGTCTACCCCAGTCCCACCACAACTGTCTGGTCAACAGCATGTGGACTTTAGTTTGCACCAATAGAAGGAACACTCAGAATATTCCTTTCTCCATGCTAAGAAAAGCCTTTGAAAACATAACACAATATGTTTAAGTACTGGTTATCACGTTCCCCTTTTCACCTGTACACCTTCTAAAATGTATCCTGGAAGCAAAACCATGCAAGACAGACAGAAAAAAAAAAAGACCAAAAAAAAACCAAAAACCAAACAAAAAACCAGAATAGAACAATCTGAAGAAAATGTGCAAGAAAAATGTGATTGTAGCCCCAAGAGATGGGGGGGGGAAGAATATCCAATATAGTCCAGTGTTCTCCATTCAGTTTTTATGGGTGAAAATTTACACTGTATACCCACTGTTGATCACACACTGATATGTATTTCTCCTTAGACCTCAGGGATATACAATATGACAAATTATAAAGTCACCCAAATACAAACATCTTTTCTTTCAACACTGCCACAAAGTACAAAACATGACCTAACAAGCTGACGTTTCCAGTTGGACTGGACATGAACTGTACTGCTTCTGCTTCATATTTCACAGATTTCTACATGAATTAACAGTTATTGCTCAACAGCAAAAAAGAAGCAACTGCTCTGGGTCAGTGGATGCATTTCTGAAGTCAAAGTCACAAGACGTCGTACTCAAGTAGGGAAAGGCATATTCCTTTGTGCATAGCTCAGAAAGAGTAAAATAACTACTCCATGCTGGTGCTGTTACTATTGCTGCTATGCTTTTTTTTGAAACTTTAAAGATCTCTCAGTATTAAACTGAACTTAAGAAAAGATGTATCTTCATCTCAGGTGCTAAATCAGGTGTTGCCAAATGTTTGTAAGTGATGAAAAACACAAGTCTGATAACTGCTATGGATCCCCTTTACAACTAAGAGAATTAAAGATGTCTTTGCTCAGTCTATGTAACTCTTATTGTTTAGGGTTTTTTTTTCCCTTTTGCTATGGAAATATCACATTTAATTCCTATGGAATGCTGGCTATTTCTATGTATTCTCTGTATTATCTCTCTTAATAAATGTCACATACTGTTACTGCAGATTCTGTAATGACTCGTTTTCTCAAGCCATATATTTTGGAAAATATGGGGCCCAAAGAGGCTGACAAAAAAAAACCAAGCAAATTTAAGAGACCCTCATTATCTGAGGAAAGCTGTCATCATATGCATAACAAACAGAAGATGCCAGAACAATTATTTGCATTCTCAGCTAATTTAACAGGTAAAAATGTCTCCAAGTGGTCTTTGCTATGTAATTTCAATAAACTAAAGCTAAAATTATACTACAGTGGGTGCAATCAATGTTGAACTTGGGGAATGAAAGATATTCTAACTGGGACCGTGTTATTACAAAAGCTTTAGGAACCAATCAAAGGAGTTTATATGGTCATTTTACAGATTTATTCCAAAGAATGAACTGAGGGCTGTGCCCTCCAGCATCTGGCAAACACAGACTTGCTTAACCAAAGCTGTTTGATAGACTTGGGTAGTACCACCTTGGGGAACTGGTGTCTTCACTGCTTGCAGAGCCTCTAGGGTATCCCTGTTAAGTCTAAAGGTGTAATCGGAGCCACAGCTGGTGCTCTGACAAAACACCAAATACCTATTCCCATCATCATGCTGTTGATTAGTATTTCCAAATGACATCTAGCAAAAGCACTCAAGTCTGCAGAGACAAAATGCAGGTTTGATACTGAAGTACATGTTGGTTCCCTCCCAGTTCTTGTAGTCAGTTCTAGAAAGACTGCCAGTAATTCTCCCTCATCTTTAATTGAGCCTTACTTTAATTCATAATGCACTGGCTGGACTTCAATGCCACAGATTTGCATGTTACTGAGAATTTTCATTTTACCAGTGCCTACATCAATCCTTTTTGGTTCATTACTCTAGACACCGGTACTGCAGAGACTAAGAACATGTGCTCAGATTTATGCATTGAGCCAAAAGGGACAAGTCACAGTAAATTAAGTTAATCATTTGTGTACATCTTTTACAGAAGGGTGACCCTAAACTTTTGTGTATATGTTATGAGCTGATGATTTAAATGGCAATTTTTATATGGCTTCTCAAAAAAAATTATCAAGTTCAAGCAACTCTGAGAGAATTATTCATAAAACCAAAGAGCAGGGAGCAGAACGTGCACTTCAGTTCTGCAATATAATTAAGTGTAGTACCATTAAATATTAAAATACAGGAAAATGTTTTCACTGGTAATTAGTCATTTTAAAATCTGAAGGAAAATTTCTTTTTGTGGTAGAAAGAAAATAAGCTCTTGCACTTCACTCAAGCTTAGACATTTGCTGTGACCCTTGCTAGTACAGATGAGACCAAATCATTTGTTAGATATCTAACACTGGATAGTAGCCAAAAATCCATCAATGAAGAAACATGTTCCAGGTGAACAAAGCAAGGTCAATCTATGTGAGCTCAGGAGAAAAACAGGGTGAGAACTTGGAGCTCTTTCTATTTTCCTGACACATCAGTATTTGAGGACTGACTTGTGCTCTGCCACAATGATCTGACCTAAATGGAAATGAGAAAATTGAAACTGAAGACTGTAATCTTGCTTCAAGAGGATACATAAAATACATCTACATTAATGACCACCCAGCCTGCTAGAATTTAATCTAAATCAAAGTGTGCTTTTGAATTTAATTTTGAAAACTCAATGAGTGAAAAGAAAAGCATTTTTTAGTTCTGAAGGGCCAGAAAGAAAATTGCATAACACAATCACACACTTCTAGGAGCAGTTTTAATTTCCATAAAACACTTTAGTTTAATAACACATCCAGAATGGGGACTAATTATTGTGGCTGAAGGTAGCGACAGTTTGAGCACTAAGGATTGCTGATATATAATAAGCATCTAGGGTTCAAATGCACATAGAAAGGGCTCATCGTATGCATGCGCTAACCCCAACCCACAGACATTAAGATCACAAATCACTCTCCTGCAGTTGGCACTTCAAGCTTTAAACTCCGTGACCCCAACAACCACTTTTGGACTAGGAGATTTAACTGTGTGGTAAGTCTGAGAGATGGAGCTGGATATGAAGGTGGGAGCCATGAAAATGGGCTGTAGCCCAAGGTAAATCCTTCTGTAGACCATGCAGAGGTCTGTTCATCAACAACTCCATAAAAATGCCTGGTCGCTCACCATTTGTTTGGCAAAATCATGCACATGAGTATTTTACAAATAAATGCATTATACTGGAGCTATCTGATTCTTCTCCAGGGAGCTCTGCTGTAATCTGAATATTCCCAAATTCTGATGGACAAGGCTCGGGATACCTAAATAAGTAGCAAGTTATCACCCAAGGAAAACACAAAGAGCATAATTACAGCCATTGAAAGGACATCCTCTCCTGAAAGAAGCATCACACCTAGCTCTAGAAACAGCGTAAAACAAATACTTCAAAAAGGAGTGAACAGAGCTCCCAAATGGAAGCTCATGAACCCCAGAACTGGATACATTCTGGAAACCAGCAACTGTTTAGGCTCCTTCCTGCTCTTTTCCTTGTGGAACTAGGATTAAGAACAGTAATTTACAGGCTCTGGCTATCTCGGCTTGTTTCAAAGAAAAATGTCAGGACTTGAAAAACAGTATCAGTTTCTCAAACATCAAAGCTATTAGCTATAAAACTGTGGTTTGTTTTTCAACTGTTTCAGGTGCTTGTATGCCTGAAAAATAGTCTGGTTTTCAAACCAGATCAGTTGGTCTAACAACAGGCATCCCCTCTCCTCAGAAACCTTTCTTTTTCTTGGTCCACAGAGACATATTATGGAAGATCAGGTGGAAGAAAGTGTTCTCTAAGGATGCTGGTTGTTAAACTTTCAGCTACCAAATACCATGAAAACCTCTCATTTCACCTCGTTTGGAGTGCAATTCAAGACACAACATTTTCTTTCTGGCAAAGATATTTTTCTCAATAAAAAGGTTGCAGTGCATCTAACATTTTCCCTCCTTTCAGAATTCTTCTCCAGTGCACCCATATATACATATGAAATTGTGGAAGGGAGGAAAGGGGGAAAAAAAGACATCAAATATTTATTCTATTCTAGTCTGTGTTACAGAAACTATTTTAAGCCCATTTGAAATTCATAGATGGCTTCTGCTGCTGGAGCTTTATTGTACACCTAGAAAGACTTGTACATCATAGAACTCCTTCTTTCAACATCCTCTTCCCCGTTTCATGTCATTCTTCCCAATTAAATCACAAAGATTAAAGAAACCTCTTTGCATCTTTTCTGTTCATGCCTCTAATATATCTGAACATTGTGTCTCTCAGCCTTTGCTCTTTCCTGCAAACAATGTACTTCTGTTTTTTAACCTTTTCTCCAAAGTGATGTTAGAAATGGCTGCTTTTCTCTGAACTTCTTGTAATTTGTCAATATCTTTATGTATCCAATGCATACGCTGAACATACTTCAAGGGTGGTCTTGAGAAAGACATGAAGGTGGGCACTTTTATTTCCCAACAGCAAAAAGTGATTTGCAAAAGCAAAAACTGAAAGTTGCAACCACTCTTCAAATAAAGAATTATTCTTACTAGTACTAGAGAGCCTTCAGACACAAAAACCAAACACCAATAAATATTCCTTACACTAGCAATATACTTGCTACTGCAATAAAACTGTTATACAGCATACACATACACTGCAGAAATGAGTAACTGTCCTTATTTCTTAGACATCATTACTGTGCCTAAAGCATATATCCTGAACTGGATGTGTTCATACACCATTTTGCGTGGGAAATAAGCTAACACAGAGAAAGCCCCACAGGCAATCCCATCTTGATGCCAGAGCTGTCTTCCTCTACGTGCAATTACATCTGCATCTGCTCTGATCTTCTTTCCTTGATTCATCTAATGAAGTTCCAAGTGAAGCGTGAATATTGTACGTACGACATGCAAGTAACACAAAAATCACAGAAGAAATTTAGAAGTTAATTAAGTGATTGAAGAATACCAGGCATGAGTTAGAAAACAGCTCCTCAAAATTTCAGCATCACCATCCATAAGTAATTTCTGCACATGTAATGCTTAACTGGATATTCTCCAAAAGACATTTGTAGAGGCATAGACTAAACAGGAAAATAACGTAGGTCTTCCTTGTTCTACAGGGAACTCATGGGACCTAGATATTTTGATGTTCTTTCTGCTTGTTCCCTGACTGTGGGTTTTTCCCTGTCTCTTCCCTTCAAATTAAATGATACATTATGTATTCTGGCAGGCTGCTTTTAGCATACCGCTGTGTTCTAACATAGACAGTAGAGTTAAGTTACCAAAGGAAGGGCTTGATTCCCCCACAACAACATGCAGATACCTGAAAGCTTTCACCTAGCCTGAGCTCATTACTACCTTCTCTTTGTTTTTCATAAAGGAGGAGTTGGGCTTCTCGTCTCAATGCCTGGAGGTATTGAGGCTCCCCCCGCTTTACACACAGGATAAATGACATGCTAGCAGCACATCCCCTCTCTGACCATATAAAGGGAAAGTGAAGAACTAATTCAGTCAGGGTGCTTAATTTGAACACGACTAAAGATGGATGAGAGGAATGCCAGCTTTGCTGACTCTCTTCCTTCAGTCTGTTCAGCCTGTATCTTCTTACTCTGCTTGCAGGGCTTTGGTTGTGGGTTGTTGTTGTGTTTTTCTGTTTTTTTTGTTGGGGTTTTTTTCATTTAAAAGCTGAGCCAAATGCTTCTATCACATACAGTTAAAAGGGCAGCTAGATCAGTCGTTTATAATGATAAAGCTGCAAACTGGGGAGGCAGTACATCCTGCCCACAGTACTCTTAAATTCAGAAGACTCTATGACCACTTCTTCAAGCACTACTATTGCAGTGTTGCCAGCACAGCTTTTTCAGCTACAACAATGAGAAACACCCGTAGGAAAATCCAGAGCTCCACAATGCAAATATTGCCTTTGGTTTACTCATAAACAGAAAAGAGTCACAGAAAACACTTTTCTGATTCACTCATTTCCAAAGCAAACATAGACTTCCTATTTAGGGAGGAACAGATTTTTAGGGCCCTCAATTAAAATTACTTGTTTGAAATTGAAGTCAAGCAACCAAAGCTCAGAAATTACAGATTTCGAGTTCCTCCTCCAGCTCTTTTTGTCCTCCTTGTGGGAAACCATTCTGTACAATAAAAGGAATCGGGGTCCTATGCACACGACCAGACAACTAAAAATAGTAATGCAAGATGCCCAAAGCAGAGGAGATGAGACTACCGCTTAACAATTGCTTCTTCAGAAAACAACAAGTTCTTCCAGGGCAGTGGCATACACTCTTCACACTTATGCAGAAAAAAATCCTACAGTATTCACACCAGCCATTTGCAAGATTTGAAATTGGGAAGAACATGCCCAGTCTGTGCAGCAGATGGCTCCTAGTGCTGCTGGGGGCAACCCGCTCTGGTTTCCTGCTCCTGCAGGCAGCAATCCTGCTCAAAGGAAGGAGCAAGGAAACCCTCTAAGAAGAGTCTCAGCTTAGTCTCATCTTTCACAGAGCTTCCCTGGGACAGCCGTTGCCTCATCCCCTTATGCAGCTTTTGCCTTCAGGTCAGCCCTTCTGGCTCCTTTTATTCCGAGTCAGTGCCCCTGTGTCTGGGCACTGTTGCACAGCCCCTGTGGCCCCACCAGAGCAGCCTGGGTCCTTGTTCACACGAGGATGAAACCTGTTACAGGAAGGGTATGGTACTGAAGCATGGTTTATCCAAGGTACACTAGCCCTCAGGAGTTACAGGAGACACAAGCTCTGGTGTCAGCACACCACCTCAGCAAGTCTCCACCATTCACAGAGCAGACAATATGCCCACACTTTTAGAGTCCATGAAGCTTTTGTTATAGCCTGGGCCAGGCAGACCCATCTTACCTGGCTTGTCCCTAGATCTCCTCTGAGCTTCTCTGTTCCTTCTACTCCAACCTTAAGCAGGCTTGTAAATTCATGTGGTTTCTCTGGCACCCATTCTGCACAGTCTAGCAGGGTTCACCTCTCACATGGCATGTCAAATGCTGGGTGTTTGAGCTGTTCTTTCCTCAAGTATGTTCCTTTATTCAATCCTACAGGGCTTATCTGTTGCAGGCCAAACAATGTAATGACAATACTCACACACTGCTAGTTTCTCTTCCCAGAACATCTCCTCTACCCAGAGAAAATATTCTGAAAGCTGGAGAAAACTTCCTTACATAACATGTCTGTGAGGACACAAACTAGCTACACATTTTCTCTTATTCTTGGAATAGCATCATTTAGTGGGTTCAGAGAAGAGAACAGGAGGAGACAATTTCCTTCCCATTTCTATCCTTTTTCTTTCCTCCCAGTATTGGGCAGTCTCTTTCCCCAGTCATACTCTGAGGGTGAGGAGGAATAGAGGCCTTGATTTGTACTCGACATAGTCTAGGTGAGAGTCCAATTCCCATTTTCCCACTCCTCTCCTCTTCCAGTAACTTGTCTGTGTTTTTCCAGATCACAGTTTGCTGCCACTCTCTTGGTCCAGGTAAAGGTGCTGTTCTGCAGGTTGCCAGCCTCCTCCTGAGGAGAATGAGAGAGTCTGGAAAAGGGCTCTAAATGGCAACCCATGACACACAAGAGAGGCTGCAGGGCTCAGACCCAGCTGAGTTTGAAGACCTGTCACAGATCTTTAAGCAGACATGTTGGATCTATTCACAAAGCAAATCATCTACAGTACTAACACTTAACAACATTAGGCAATCTGCATGGAAAGGTCAATTTTCAGACCTGTTCCATTAATTAAACTGTGATTTTAGGGGATACAGAGATGCCTTGACAGGTGGCATACTGCAGTTTTTGAGCTTTGCTCTGAAAATCCAAAAGCAAAATGGCACTTGTCTGGTAATGAACCACCCCAGCTCAAAGTCAGACAAAGTCTTTCCAAACCACTTTGCAACAAAACTATCCAGTTGTTCACCATTCAAATTCCAGTTCATTAAAGCCCATCTGCTAGGCCCTGCCTGTTCTTTTTATCCAGCTAGCACATGAGAGGATCCTCAGACCACATTTTTTCATCTCTGTTGCCAAGATTTACTTTTCTTGAACTGCCTGAGGATGGTGATGATGGAGAGTAGGTGGCAACTACATAAAGGAAAAAAAGCACTCACAAAACTCATGTAATTTAAGCATGAGAGTGAGATTTCATACTTCTGTTTGTTTCAAATCCTACAGTGAACTATTTTAACACAAAAAGATAATTTTCTGAAATTAGAATGCAAGTTAATGGAAATGTACATGGTCCTGCTTACTCAAATCCCAACAAATCTGAACACAATGTCAACATTGCCCAAGTTATGTCTTCTCTTTAACATACATAAATCCCTCTTGGAAGCCACTTTCCTTTTCAGATCTGTAGGAATGAATGAACTTTATTTTGACTTCACAGAGTTTCCATAAAGAATTATAACTGTGAGCAACCTAAAAGAATCAGAATGATGGGCTGACTAAAACTCTATTTAAAAAAATACAAAACAAACCAACCAATTAACTCAGAGCTTTACCAGCCCGTGAAAACAGTGGTACTGTAACTAAGAGATGTGAACTGCCACAGTATTTACCTGTTCTTGCAGAACAACATAAATCTGCATGTCTGACCTGGCTTTGCAAGAATTAACAGCAAATTCCAAATCTACCTCAAAAAAGCTTTCCACCTGTGTACTCTAGTACACTACCTCAGTACCTCTCTCTAACACAGCAGTACCACTGCTTACCTTGGGGGCACACAGGGAGAAAATAATACTTGCATAGATGTGTTTGAAGTTGAAGAAAGCCACAGAGCCACACATACGTCATCATGAACAACAAGAAATTATAAGGCCCATAAAGAAATTCTTTCTATTCCTTTCCAGTTGTCTTTTTTACAGTTTACTTTTGTACTGAGTAAGTATCTCTTCTGGTACTATAATACTAAGCTGTTTCAGGTATTTACTGTTTTCTACATAACTTTTCTTAAGGTACAGGAAAGTTGTCTTCATCCCTACCATACAGGAAGGAAAGTGAACATCAAGCATCTGTTCAATATCCTGCAGGAACTCTGTCATAGAGTCAAGACTTGAGCCCACACATGTTATTACCTCATCTAATCCTCCCATACCTAAGTGCTTTCAAAGAGCCAGTCTGTCTCCCATTTTCTCGTACTCGGCCTTGTTGAAAAGTCACTTTGACTATACACTCCTCTACACACTGCCCATAAAATGCTCAGTCTTTGAGCCTGAGAAGCTGTTTATTCTGGGATTTAAAAATTCCCATAACCTGCAATTGTAAAATGGTATCTTTGAAAAGCTACAAACCTAAGCAACAAATCCAGGTAGCCAACATGTGCAGCATGAGCAAAATTTAAAAGCTATTCAAAAGTTTTGTGGTTTTACCTTCTTTTTTTTTCTACTCTAGGGACAACAAACAAAAGGACAGGAGTGTGACATTAGAAGCAACTGGCCTCACAAAAGCAACACCACCGAGGAAGGGAATGCAATTGTCATTCCTTGAAGAGGAGTGTCCTGACAGAGGAATATACTGAACAGGAAGAGAGGTCCCTTTTTCTTCTGAAGTCTGCACTTCCCTAAAGAGGAGAAATGTGAAGCCCTCATTGACTTGCTTCTCCCCTCCTGTTCTACTGTGATGTAGATCATCTCAGCACTGGCATCTTGTATGATTTGACAAAGGATATTTTCCATGGGAGGAGTCTTATCATATTTGGGTTTTTTTCAAAGACAAGTTTTGGAGGGTTGAACAATTTTAAGAACATCAGTTTTCATTGCTGTGGAGAGAAGGAAATAATCTGAAAACATCACTAAGCATAACCTAAAAGATCTGTGACCCAAGCAAATAACTCAACATGCCTTCTTTCTGGAAGTCTTATGATACTGTAAAAAACGACTCCAAATTGCTTAACATCTGGGTTTCAAAACACTGTCATTCAAATAATGATACAAAGAAACAGAGAGCTTTTAGACAGACCTGCAAGAAGAGAGAGAGAAAGGTCCTTAACTCTATGTCCTACTATAATAGATTAAAAGAGCTGGACAAGGTTTGTTGCTGGTTTTGTTGTTATTTAAATCATTAGAGATCCTTACCTCGAAATTCCAGCCCTCTGAGCTGAAAGGTGACAAGGCCATTTCCAATTTCGATCAAGTGCACAAAGGCATTTAGATAATCTGATGCCAGAATAAAACAGTCTCCTGTGTTGTAGTTTCCCCAGCGGCCCAGTATCAAATCTCCACAAAGACACTCCTGCAGAGATCTTGTCAAATGCTCATAGAAAATGGAGTTGAGATTATTGTCATCATTTCCTGCAACCAGAGCAGCACACATTTGTAAAGAAAAAAAATGTATAATACACCAAGCCATTCTACATAAGATCTCATGTTCTTTTTTCTATTCCTGCATAAAGCTTCTTCCTCTATCTGAATATCTTCCTCACATATTATACAATCTACAATTCCTAGGTGATTTTTAGCCCTTCAGAGAATCAGGCCTAAAATTTTTGTTTAATATGAACAGTATTGTAAATAAAACATCAAATTAGTGACAGCACAAATTTCAGACTAAATCAAATCACCTTCATGTTTTACAACAGTAAGAATTTTTTGGCTCCACTGGAAGCCTCTGTAATGCTAAGTTAGTGCCTACATACTGTTCTTAATTTTAAGAAAATAGAAATCATTATCATTTCAGTACATAAGCTTAAATCTGAGTATTATTTCTGATATTTGCTTCTAGTAAGTTTGGGGGGAATTTTTTCCTTTAGTCCTCCAGGAATTTTTCAAGCCTTTGCCTGTGAAATATCTGTTGGCACTTAAGATGAGGATAAGTATTTTAAAGGAGTTCACTTATTACATTGAGAAAGAATGTAACTAGGTTCATTCACTACTTGAATTGCTGCCACTTCCTTAAAAACAGTAGCTGTCCAAGTACACATTGCCTGGAACCAATTGCCAGGTGAAAAGCACCCCATCACAGTCTAGAAGTGTCATCCTGTAGAGGTCTATGGTTTTGAACTGGATCAGAAGTAGCTCTTTATAATGGTGATCTGTGAAGGGAATGAGCCTTTCACAAATGCTAACACAGTGCCATGTAATCCAACGTGGTGTTGTGTTGTGCTTATACTCTTTTACATAAAATATGCTTGACATAGCTCTTTTTCTTTTCTATAATGCAACATGTCTCACCTTCAATACTTTTAGATGTATTTGTATACATGAAAGTGTACGTGGATACATATGTCGAGGTACACATGCATATTTATGTATGCACATATTTAGGAGCGGTTCTAACATGGACAAAAAAACCCCAACAGGATGACAGGCTTCCCCTATAAATTGCTCCTCAACACAAGAGGAGGCTTCTAAGGTATGTTACTACGCTGCTTTTCATCGCCATGGCCATAAAGCATCCGGCCCAGGTATGTATGTACATGCAGGTGTGTATGCACATACAGACAAACTCAGCTATACACCTTCTGGAATATATTTGGTCAAAATCTAAACAAGCCATAAAATGAATGTTTTAAGCACACGCACAAAAGGCATGTTTTGCTTGAGCTGTGGGGTTTAAAACATAATTAACTTATTAGCATATATAATAATGCTAAAGGTTATTGCTATCGGATGACAGAATGGCCTTGGGAAACATCTTAACTCCCTGCCTTGTAATGATAAATAATGAAGGAGTACTATATATGCCTCAAACTGCTAATACTTCTCTCACCTTCTTGGATACCCTGAATTATAGCCATTTCTGCTTGAAGATGTGTCTTTGTTCATGTTACTGATGTAATGGATAAGGATAAAAATGGGAGAAGGGATAAAAATATAACAGCAATAATTACAATGTAAACTTATACCTCCACAGTGACCACCTGATGCCTCAATGGCAAAATAAAATCAGCTGCAGAACACTCAAGTGGGAGAAACCCACGTATGAAACCCTGGCCTCTCACTACTACTGGGATTTAGCAAGAAACACTGGTATCGGTTTCACCTGGAAAGGGCTCTGTCCCACCAGGTGCTGAAGAGCTGAGGTATCATATGATTTCCATGTCCAGTGACTTGCCAAAAAATGCTCTCGCTTCCCAGGCTCACAGGAACCACACGGTGCAGCCCAGGAAGGTACTTTACTTTGCCATGGATTGAAGCTCATTTAACGCACCAATACCCAGAGAAGCAGCCCATCATCTTTCCTACTTCTTTCTTTTACCCCCTCTCACAAAACTCCCGATTTCCCTTTCCTCCCTTTCCAAAAAGGTTTCTCTCCAGGGAAGAGAAGATACTTGTGAGCCCAAACTGCTCAGCAGTAGGGGCACCATTAACCTGCCATTTTTTTCCAAAACCTTTCCTTACCCACAGCTGACCTTCAAGTCTATTGAAGGTGCCTGGTGCACACTCTGCACAAACAGCAATGTTATGATTAACCAAGCAATTTGCAGCCCAGCTATATGTAACTGAAGAGCAAATTTACTTATCAAGTCACAGGACTTAAACTGGTGCTCTGCTACATTTAAAATGCTCTTGTTTGTTCACACAACAGTTAAAGCCTTTGCATTTCTTCAGCTTCCCAGGCAAAGCCTCGACAGTGCAAACACATGACGTTTTGCAAATCAAGCAAAACACCCAAACTCCAGGCCATACCTGCATCCTTTTCGATCTGAATTGCCAGTCTGGTGTTGGAATGGTCCGATCTTTTGGTGCTGGAAATAAAGACATGTTGTACAGCAAATTCTGTTTTTAAATAAGATTCTCTCCAAACCACATTTTAATTTTTTTTTAATGTATCTGCTTTTTTTGGTATTTATATCATTATGCAGCTCATAGTTCCTCAGTTTACTCCAAACAGGCATATATAGTTAGTTCAGCTAAGTATCGCTATTGATACTGTAGTTTATCAGCACATAAAATAAAAGTGTCTGTGTCCTCCCCTCCTCTTCTTCAAACTCCTTCTTCCCTATTTTCTTCTTGTGAGGCAGAGTCCATTCAAAATTTGGCATCTGTGATAACACACAACACTGCATACTTAAATAAATTACCTGGCTACAGAAGCACATCAGCTAGGTGCCACCAAAACAGTGAACAGAAAGAATTTTAAATCAGTCCTTTTTTCCTTCTGAGCCTTAAGGGAAACAGCTGGGCTCAAGGGGTTTTCTTTGTGTAAAAATATTTCTGTGGGTAACATTTATGGATAAATAACAATTAAAAAAAAAAAAATTCACTCAACTTAGTTTCCTATTTATTAGCTAGGCAGCAACAAGAGTCCCTGGTCATTCATAGAGCTTGAAAAAGAGTAAAAAGAGTCCATACATACAGTAACCCCACCTACCTTATGAAAGACACATTCCCTACTCAATAGTTTCACAGTAGCAGTATAATATAAATATAACAGGAAAAAAGGTCACAAAAGAGATTGCAACTAAAAGGTAGATTGGATTGAGCTTTTATTCTTACAAAAGACACTAACAAAATATGAAAGTGAGGAACGAGTCAATCACTGTGGACAAGCATGTGTTGAACAGAAAGGACGGGTTGTTGTGGTGACTAGGAATATTCAACACCAGAAATCCAAAGCATCTCCCAAGCATCCACCTCCCAACCCTTCAGGGTACAAGTGAAAGCCTCACTAACAGAAATTCCCTAGTAAATGCAAATTTCCCCAAAATACTGCTCTGGCATATTAAGATTTCAGTGTACTTCATTAAGAAAGTTTTAGCCTCAAATCACTAGCCTTACCATAAGGTCTATCAATCAGATATGTAAATATTATCATTCCTTGGAAAACGGTGTTAAAGTAGAAAATGGAGATGAAGACATTTGTCCCAACCAACAGTCAGCATGTGGTTACATGTGACAGTGCTGGGAGTCTTATCCATTCAGCAGCCTTCAAAGGAAGAGGGAAAAGTACCAATGCACCGCCTCTCCTGGAGGGAGACACACAGGCATGGTCCTCATCATGTCCTTTCTCAGACTGTGATAAGGGTGGCAGAGGCAGGTGGGACTGGCTGGGGTCTGGCTTATTAAGGTGGGGAGCACAAGTCACAAGGGAAATTTTGAACCACTTATGGTTGGCCAGTCAACTTACAAAGCCCGGATTTAGCTACTCGCTATGAGAACTTCAGACACAACCCAAGAAAGACTGTGCCAAAAAGGCTTTATGTTATAGGGGAGGCTTTCAAGCAGCTTAAATAGCACCAGAAAAGGATGGCGTAAACCCAGGGTAATGTCGCCTTTGAAGCGCAGCAGAGATTCTCTGGGAGTTGTGTGTCCTCACCTCAGTATTGACTCCCAGGATTTCATGTGGCAATATGCAAGTTACTTAAAAGGCTGGAAGTTTCTGAGCTGTAGCCGTAAGCTCATGCTGAAGCCAACTGGAAGATGGATGCCACTGATGTTCCTAAGGTTCGAAAAGTCTTTTCACCCACCCTCTACAGTCTTCCCCAAAAAGGTGCAGAAAACCAACCAACAGAAAAACTGCACACGGGAGCAGAATTGCTTTATTTCTACTCCTAGCAGCAACCGATTTCTTTCTGTAAAAAGGTACTACATTTATTTTGCAAGAAGTACAACTGTAGAGAATGAAAGTCTTAATTAAAATTATTTGTAATTAATATTCCTACATTATCTACATAGATTAACATTTTATTTGATGTATTATTTATCTTCCTGCCTCTGGTTTGCTCAGTTTATTGTAACTGCAATTTTCTTTTACTATGCAACAGAAAATGGCAATAGGAGGGGAGGGCCTTCTGAACAGTTCAGACTATAAAGAATGATTTTACTTCAAAAAGGTTGTCAGAATTCTTCCACCCTGATATCCATCTACCTGCAATTGCAACATATGCAAGAGTAAGCATAAAGATTAGGTTATGGAATTCAATCAATTTTCTATTCTCAGCAGAGAAATGCTGCTGATTTCCAAATGCATATGTTTTAAGATTATGAGACTCCTTATTAACTTTCACTCCCTCTGAAATCAGTGTGGCAGTATGAGGTGCAAGTCAATACTACTCTTTACTGCAATTTTTTACCAACCTACAAAGCATTTCCATTCTTGAGGCATATTGAGATCCCTATAAATCAAGCAATACATCAGAAAATTCCAATCTATACTAAGCAGGAATCCTTTGCCCAGCATGTATCTCTAGCTTCATATCTTTCCTTTTTTTATTCGAGAGAAAGATTCATGAAACAATCAGGGAAAATCATGAGTCCTTCAAAACATTATCTGGGATGGATAATGCAGCCTGACTGGGAAGAAGGGAAGGAAACAGAACAGTTCTCATAAACAAAAGCAAACCAGGCTCCATTGTTGCTTTATGGTCCAATCCAAGAAGAGCAACGATTGCTTAAGCAGCTTAAACATGGACCTCAATACATGAGACAAGGAAGGATTTATCTTTTCAGACACTACCAAAAAAGCCCAAATCTTTATAAGAGTAATTTTGAATCATATTTAAATTTTTTTTTTTTTTAAGACTGAAGATAATATAGACAGTTTGTAAAGCAAACTTCTGTCCTGAAATTCAGTTTATTTGAATAAGTTCAGTCAGATAATCCATTTTTTACTTTAAAAATCTTCACAATTATTAGTGACCAAAGCTATGTTTGTACCTCCTTGAAGGCAATGGGAATTTGCATAGCATTAAACTATAATGCACTGCGCCTAATAATCAAACCAGCAATGTCTTTACTCCTGGGCTTTTCACTGTCAACTAGGACCTCCAAAAGTGAACTTTGGGACTAGTGGGTGATGTGGGCTTTCCTCCAGCGGCCTCTTTCTTTAAATTTGGTTGTTACCACTCATCCAAGGTGATAATTAACTTAGTAATTGGATTTCTTCCTGAATTGAATTATTCTATACAAATTGAGTGCAGGTCCTTCAGTACTTGCCCTAGAGAGCAAGTGATTGTGTTTGAACTTCTTCAACCAAGTCTTCAGCAATTTTAAAGTCAACATCCTGCTCAGTCCCTGAAATATCTATCTCATGCTCTTTTAATCCAGCATTCACATGGGCACTGAAATAATCCACTGTTTTGCATAGAAGTGTTCATGACATTATAACTATTGCTTCCCTTTGCAGAAGGATGAAGTCGCTTCCTATACTCCTCTTGTCCAAAAATACTGCCTCATTTTTCAACCTGAAAATACTTTCTTCTCCCACTTTATTCTCCTAATGTCCTTAGAACAGTACAAAAAACAGGAGGGGGATTCAGGCAGTCTGGTGAACATACAATGGATAGTGAGGATCAGGCAAATTGAGGAGAAAACCCCCAAATTTTAAAAACTGCTGTGTTTATTTCCAGAAGATGAAAGTAAAACTGCAGCTCTTCTATCTGCCTTGCTATTGCTGGGTTTTGCTCCAAAACACAAATTCAAGTTTTCCAGGATTCCAGCTGTGAAGGGAGGGGATCTCTACTTTGAAAGAGTACAAAACAAAGAAAAGCAGTTCCCCTTTGGGACACGCAAGAGATGCCTTCCTAGGGTAGATCCAAAGTTTTCCTTTGTCTGTGTCCAATGAATTTTAATCCATATTTCTATGACATCTAACAGGCAAATCTAACAGAGAGAAACTTTACTGCACTGCAGCCCCATGGGGAGTCTGAGAAAAAAAAATATCCTCAACATTTCTGTGTGACTGTCTTACACTGCTGGCACTATAAATGGACGGTTTAGCATTAAAAACACAGTAGTGGTAGGTTACAACAGTGAGGAGGGACGGAGAATGAGGAGATGGCAGAATAAGCAGCCATCCATGAATACTTGAAGGACACCAGAGGCAAAAACAATGGTATTAACTGGAAGTGTGAGGATGCCCCAGTAGTTTTAAATCAATTTCCTCTAAAAAGCAGAATGATTTCAGTGCAATTATAACAGCAAAGGCTGACAGCCCCTTCATACATAACCATGCCCAGGTTTTCTGGGCAGCTGCATGGTTTAACTCACGTTAATAAAGATAGATCTCTTAAAAATGAAAGCCACTTCTTCCTCGTCACTTGCTCTGATTTTTATTGTTCATGCTTTCTTCCTCCCCTCCTTCCCTGACTGCTCCAGTGTTTCAGCTAACAATAATAAAAAGTGGCTTTGATTGCACACTAGGAAACAGGGAGAGGGCCATGGTATAAAAAGTTCCAGTTGTTAAAGACAGTTCTGTTGAAGTACTCTTAAAAAATAGGAAGATTTTATTATCAATAGTGTTTCCTGTTCTTAGAGTTTCTTTACTTTCTTAAAAAGGTTTTTCTAATTCTGAGAGTTTCTTGGGTTGCGCTTTTGGGTTTGTGGTTTTTTTTGTGGCTCATTTGATGGGTTTGTTTGCTTGTTTTAAGAAGGTATAAAAATCAGAATTGCAGTCATTTGCTGAGATGCTACTAAGTATGTTTATCTGACATATTATGAAGCCTTTCCTGAAGATGAGGTTTCTCTGCTCTTGCAGCCACAGAGCAAATGAGAGGTGTGTGGCTGAGTGGCCAAAAATGGATTAAACAACCTAAGTGCTCTGACATTCAAAGGTTTAGCTGGGGAATTCACCTCTTATTTGTAAGCCAGGTCATTTAGGCATCTGTACTTAAAAAATTTTACTAACGCTTTACCAAAATGTCATCAATATACCCACTTTTTGTCTTATTTGTCTACTTTGTTACTTCTTTTCCCTTGTCTGAGTATGCTTTTTCTTTTAAAAGGCATTTAGTTGCTATCTTCAGATATTTTATACTAAGCAATATGAGAAGCTTTAAAAGTGGAAGGATTATGCCAACTGAACAGAGATCTTTGAGCTCACTCTTGTCAGTGAAAAAGGGCTGGGACCCTGACATTCCTGTAAGAATGGGGCTTAGCACAGGACCCTGCATCACAGCTATACCTGACTGTCTGCAATTCGTTTTAATTTAAAATCTAATGTGCTAATTACACAGAAAAAACATGCACCAGAAATAGCGCAGATTAGTATTATTTTTCCGTTTTTCTCATAGGGAGCCAAGGTAAACATTATAGAAAAGGTACTATGTAGTATCCAGCTCTGCAGGACTAATTCAGCATAAAGAGCTCTGCAAGACTAATTCACTCAGGGTTTTGCACTGGCTGATGGGCCCATGAGTGAAGTGGTAAAAGCCCAAGAAACTGTGAGGACCTGGAGAGTAGAAAGAAGGTGATGACAAATGTCCTGGTGAAGTTTTCACCAAAAAACGGAGATCAGACAGCAAAAACAATTACCACAACGTTGGGAACTGCTTTAGCAAATGTGGCCAAGATATTTACCTCTTTTAGTCCACATAGAGATCCACATCATTTAAAAATCACTAAAGGATGAAAGGACAGCAAGGCATTTCAGAATTCATTCTTAATATTCTTTATTGCTGATAAAGTGCTCTTATGCTTTTTCAGTGTGCAATATTAAAAGAACATATAAAGTATTTTGTCACTTTTAGACTAAATGTGACTGCTGAAAAACAAAATTAGGAGGCAGAGATGGCAAGAAGGCATGAGGAAGTACAAAAATAAGACAAAGACTGGTGAATGACCTTACAAAGAAAGCCTGCCTCAGAGTTACTAGTTCAGTTCACTGTAGGGTTTTCCACATACACATTTCTCACCAAAAGATAAAGGGAGGCAAAACAGAAGCTAATCAAGCCATTCCAGTGCCATAAACCTGCAACTGCAGCATCAGTGATACTACACCAAAGAACAAGAAAAATCTTACAGCTGATGTGAAGTTGTACAGAATCCAATCTAACACAGTTTATTCTTTCATTGCAGGGACTGTTGAGAATGTTAATCATTTACAGCAGTCATTATGGTAGTATCTACAGTACTCTTCAGACTGAAAAAATCTCTGGCATTTTCAGAGTAAACACTGCTAGTCCAAGGTTTTAAATAAATAAATTTTAAAAAAATCCCTTTAGCATTCATCCAGTATTTACCTAGTCCCAATTAGCACAAAGCTTGAGACCATTCTCTGTGGTGATGGTGACATAATGCTATGCTTTGCATTATCTCTGAAAAAAGTGAGAGACATCTTACATTTTGCTCTTATAAGCCCTGAGGCAATTTGGGTCCAGTACATACTCTTGTACACCAGGAGACAACCAGGACTTGAGCAAGCTGTAGCAAGAATTATTCCCTGCTGCTATCTCTACACAACTTACCTATCACCTCAATTGGAACAGTTACACTTGCTGAACATCTTCCTCTGATCTCAGCTTTTCCCCTATCTTCACAACTTGACAAAAATTGCTTGAGTAAGCATCTTCCTGAATGGAAGGTTTGAGTTTAGTGCTCCAAACCTCACCTTGCCCCTAAATGTTTGATTCAGTTAAATCTAAAGCAGGAGGTGATCTACATTATCCAACTGAATGGGATGAACACTTGCTGAGAACACCTATTCTTATGGAAATTCAGTCAATCCATTTCAACGGGTTCCCAATACTTGACATGACAGAAATTTCATTACTTTACTTGATCTTGTTAGATTTACATAATTTGGAAGCTAAGCTTTAGATGAACAGCTTATGAAATTTTAGTGCCACTGTATATCCACACAATCCCTTAAAATATTACATGCTTCTTATTTCTGATTGAGTCCATTCTCATCTTTCTTGTATGTCCTGTTGCTGCCTTCCTTTCCAAACATCTTTAAAAGTCCTCTTCTATCATGCTTATGATTTATTTTCCTTAATAGGTCTACATTCCTGCTTATCATTGGCTGTTGCATTATCATCTCAGATTTTTTACTGCATGCCTTTTGGGTTTTTTTGCATATCCCTTTCCCTTTTCATTTATCTCGCTTGTGGTTTTGATCTTTGCTTGTGTTCCTGCCTGGACTCAGCATGCATTCCCTCTCTGATGCCTCCTTACTGTCTTTATTCTGTCCTCTTAGAATGATTCAGTGAATTGGAGTTGTGAATGCATCTTTAACTCGGCAGGGAACTACAGACGACTGAATCAGAATGCACTCCCAATTAATTATCACACATATGGCTCCTATTCAATTAGCCTCAATTTGTTTTCTTGACTGCCAGGGGCATAATTTGTGAAGAAGAGATGTTACCAGTTAAAGAGATACTGCCAAACAGTTAAAACACAACTTTGAATTTTATATAGCCTCCCTTGAGTGTGAAACTCTTGGCAACTCAGAAAACGTTTATTTTAATACCAGAGCTATTTGATTAAAGGTGCCTGGTTTTCCTTGCACATCCTTTCCCAGACAGCCCTCACATTCATCCAGTTCAGTGTGACTTCACATGGAGTCAAGCGATGAAGTGACAACTGGGTTGGAGGGGGGATGTGCATACCCCCATGCTACAGCAAGTTGCCAAATGGGCACACATGCACAAAAGGTCACTTACTCCAGGGGGAGATCACTGTCAAAGGTACTGAAGGGAACATGATTTCTAGTAGGGCTTCTTTTAGCCTGGGGCCTTACCTGAAGCAACACCTCCCACACATGAATGCTGTGGCTTTGTCACTCCCCAAAGCCTTATACACCTACTGAAAGGGATTTGAGACTTCCAAACCAGACAAGTGTTACAGGTACAAGTCCACGAGTAGTACTGGTGTGTGTAATATAAAGATGTATAGTAGAGAAGCACTACAGCAGGCAAGAGACAAGCAAGGGTCTTGAGAAGAGCCAGGTAAGTCTAATGAGTAACATGTAACTTCAGAGGGCTCATGAAGAACAAAGGCTGAAGTTCAGACACAGATGTTCCTTGTTCAAAGATTTTTGTTTTCTCTATTCTTCCTCCCAGTGCCACAATCATGGCCAGACATGGTCCAGGAGAACAGGGTGCAACTCCCCAATGACCAGTTTATACTCATTATTTCAACAGAGGAGCATTCCTCCCCCCACCACAAAAAAAAAAAAAAAATTCTTTCTTGGGAAAGCTGCCAGTTATAAGAGAAGAGTAATGAAGAGAAAATAGCAGCAACTTGCTAAAGTTTCAGCTTTTGCATCACTGCCAGCCAGGGAGTGCCACTACAGTCAGCAGGAATACTATACTCAGGGCACCCAAGCCAGGCCCTAGCATCCCTCAGTACTAGTCTAAGCCAAGGATCTAAATACCTTTGAAGTCTCCAGAAAGACTCTCACCAAATTTCATGTGCTTTGTGAACAGGAGCAGGCAGCCCTCCTGATCTAAAGACAAGACATCAAAAATTCAGACTAAAATCTGCTCATTCATTGGTCTTACTTGTTTTGACTTGTAAGTCCCTGGCATTAATAAGCACCCATTTTGGTTTTATCTACACACTGATACTTATTTATTCTATTTTGCTGAGTTATAAATATAAAACCCAGTAGAAGCCTGGAGCAGCCCTGAGGCCAACTCAGTGAAGACCTCTCTCTTGAAAGAGCCATGGTCATCAAAGGGGCTAGCAGTCATAAAACTGAGTAAAAGCTGGTAACCAAGGTACTAAAACTTCAGTATACTCTAGAGTAAAGCCATGAAACTGGCGTACAGTGCTTCTTTCTGGTGAGTTCATTAAAAACCAGTATAGAAATAGAAGCAGACAGAGAGAAACACAAATTTTCAGAGAAACACCTCAGAAGAAATTAAAACTGTTGCAATGATCAGTAAAACAGCTGCAATGTGGCTTTCATGCCAAGTGGCTGGAAGTATTCAGAACCCTAAGTAAGGAGAACAGGCAGTGACAGTAGTCAGTGCACAACATTTTTGAAGTAATATTTGCAGAAATAAGGCAAACGCTACCTCCAGTCAGTTAGGGGGGAAAACGGTTCTCCTGTGCTTAGGTTACGCTGTACTGTTTGGCTTCAGAGGTTAATGTACCTTTCTTTCAAGTATTCATTATTAATCAATGTCCAAGGCATTACTGAACTATAAACATCTGCTGTAGTTCTTCCTCTATAAACATCACCTCTGTAGAGGTCTAGGAACATGTGAAAAATCAAACAATGTAGAATGAAAAGATTTAAAAAAAAAAAAAAGAAAGAAATCCAGCCCTAAAAAGGAAAATGTGAAAGGTCTGAACATGCAGCTCCCAAACAAGGCCCATGGACAGTTATGGGTGAATGAAGTTTTCTGTTTGAAGCAGGGGTTTTAGCAGCTGTAACAGATGAGCAGGCTCACAAGGAAAACAGATGCACTAGAGTGTGTTAAAAATGAGCATTTGGAAGTGGAAGGCCTGTTATTTTATGGGGGGAAAAAAAAAAACAGGGAGCAGATGGGTACTTTTCCCAGCTCCTTTTCCCACACAGGTGCACAATGTGGGGTCAACCCAAATTACATCTACACTGTGAAAACTCTTGTCATTCCACCTGCAGCCTGTCCACAATGGGCAGGTTAAGTGACCTGGTAGGAAAAAAGAGAATGCCAGCTGCACTAGATCTGAAGCAGGGTAGGTTTTCCTCTCCATCCCTTCTCTGCTGTATTAACCTTACAGGTGGCTATTCTCCAGGCCACAATGACTGGAAAAATAACACAGTGATACACTTTTTTTAAAAGATGGAGGAAATAAAAAGGCTTGCTCACATATTCTCAAACACAGAGAGGTGTCCTGTAATGCCATTCTGAGATAACTGGCAGTTTAGTCACAGCCTCTTTAGAGACACCTAACTCAGTTACGCCAGATTGTAATTCACTTGAGACCCTTCAAAGCAAACTGAATCTGTGCCTTACCCAAAAATAGGCACTGAACCAGATGACCAAGAAAGACTAGAAACAGGAAGGAGCAGGTGAGACAAGAGGCTTGTAGGCAGTGAAATCTCAAGATTCCTGGTGGCAGCTTGCTGTTTGCAGGGACAAGTCACAGCTGCAGCAGAGAACAGGCTGCTTGACATGATCCAGTGGTTAGACCCACTGGGGAATGAAAGTAAACTTCCTACTCTGTTCTGTCCACTGCCATATCCAAGATACAAAGCAAGATAAGAGGAAGGGAGGAAGGGGACAGAGACAAGCTGCAGCATAACGAAGTATTTAAGGAAAAAAAAAAAAGCAGAGGAATGGAACAACAGCATTTGAACAAACACTTTATGCTTTAAAGTGCCTATACATTAAACAAGATTTACTGCTATTTCCTTCTCTCTCTGACATCTACAGCCTAATCATTCCAACAGCTGTGAAAACAAAGACTAAAACAGGACTCTTCAAACTGGGAAGCAGAACTCAGGCTAATAACAAGACAAAGTCAATGTTGCACGAAGCTTTTATTTTTTTAAATTTCTCATAGCTGGACTCTCATGAGGCAACCACTTCATGAGCAGCAGGCCAGCTTTCTGATTTTACACCCCTCTCTCTTCAACAACAATGGCAGCTCAAGCTGTAAAAAAGGTGCTTGCATGAGTTGTTCTTTCTTACTTATTGTCTTCTTTTTCTTCTTCTTCAAGTCACCCTTACCTTTCCCCCCTGAAAGATCCCTGGCCTCGGTAATGTATTGGTGTACTAGACTCCGCGTGCGGAGAGTATGAAAGTGCACACTATAAACAAACAGCATCTGCCGACTGCAGGGAAGGACACCCATGCTCTGAGAACACACCACAAGAGCACAAACAGGCACAGCGTGATTCCTGAAGTTTGAAGACCTTGCTAGGAATTTCACAGTTTGCTTACTGCCAAAATGAATCTTTTCTTTTGTGTTTGGTTTTTTTTTTAACCCGCTTGAGTTCCTCCATCTCCTTGAAAAAAAAAAAAAACCAAAACAAACAAGCCATCATCTTAATTCTCTAAGACTTTCAGCTCCAGCTCACATCATCTAGAATGGCAGATGTGCAGTCAGAAACCTGAGGAATCAAACTCTTTAGCTAGCAGAAAAAAAGTGGAACTAAAAGAAACAATGGAAATGTGTATGTGTGCAGTCAGAAAATACCAGGCAGAAACAACCAAACCAATGCTTTAAGGAACAGACGGAGCAGTTGCTCACCACTTGGGTCACTAGCCTAATAGTTCAGGTCTATTAATAAATGTGGTACTCTCTACTTGCTGATGTCCAAAGCTTTAAAGCTTTGGATTCACTTTAGAGAAAACAAACTCAGTGTTTTTTCCTCATCTAATTTCATGCTGTTGGTGCAAATGGGATGCAAAATTAAGTTTTCCTTAAGTGAAGCAAAGAAAAAAAATGAAGCTTGCTTGACAACAGTGAAGTGTGCATATACTGATGAACAGAAATGATGCTCTAAAAAAGGAACTTGATTTATAAGTTGGAAGAAAAACAGAATCATGATATTTTGATATCTAGACTGCTTGTCAAAATTGGTTTTTGTTAGTCCAATTAAGTGGTTAATTCTAAAAAATACAACCATGGAATCAACTAATTTCATATAAACATAAATGAGGTTTTGCGTATAAATGGGATAATTTAATGTAGTCATCAATACAGCAAGGAAGTGTTTGAAAATGAGTATGCAAAACAGGCAAAACAAAAAAGCTAAATAAAGCATGCTGAAGGCAGCTTTCCCCCGGGCAAAAGTTCCTGTCAACAGGTAATGAGTATGGAAATTGCAAGAAAACTCTGCCAGAGCTTCTGCTTCATAGGAGTGTATCTCAGACTGCACTGTAGTGAACCTGTGACTTTGCATCCATGAATACCCTTGGATGAACTTGTCAAAACTGTCAATGACCTCCAAAAAGGAAATCTATACACCAACTTCCCCATCTGTTTGCTCTGTTTTGTCTCACAGCACCTGAAAACTGAGTGCACATCTGGCCACAGGTCACAGCAGCCCAAAGACAGGTCAGTGCAGCAGCCAGAACAACTTTCCACTCCAGCTCAAGTTCCTGATCCTATTTAACTCCACAGCTCTGCAAGAAAGCAATTGTACCATCCCTTTGAATTTTTAGATGTCAAGATTTAGAGCAGGAAGGCAAGGCCCATCTCATTTCATAGAATTATTTTAAGCATTTTGTAGAAAATTTCCCTATTCTTAACACAAAATTACTCCCTTTGCCTTTTTCAGTCTTTTCACAGGGCCTCTTTAATGAACCACAAGTTTTTCAGTCCAACGCTCACTTGCTCTGGGCAGGTCTTCACGTGAGCAACGAAACACTGAAATGGAAGTGAGGCAAAGGAGAATCTACAGTGCTAGAGATGGGTTGAGAACTGATTGAACAATAGAGCTCAGAGGGTTGTGATCAGTGGTGCAGAGACAGTTACAGACAGTGATCTGTAACTTAGCGGTGTTCCCCATGGGTCAGTACGGGCTCCAGTTGTATTCAACATCTCCATCAATGACCTGGATGAAGGGATGGAGTGTACCCTCAGCAAGTTTGCTGATGATGTGAAACTGGGAGGAGTGGCTGACACACCAGAAAGCTGTGCTGCCATCCAGCGTGACCTAGACAGACT
>WTSP01009794.1:90560-103733 GCA_025331215.1 Actenoides lindsayi
AAAAAAAAAAAAAAAAAAAAAAAAAAAAAAAAAAGGGGGGGGGGGGAAAAAAAAAAAAAAAGACTTTTTAGGCACTGAGATATTTTCAGCACTAATATTTGAAAGTGACAGTTTTTATAACTCTGCCCTGGAATGACTGCAAGATAAATTATATTGTCTTAATAGCTTTCATGGACATTAAGGCCTTGCTTTACTAATGCACAAGAGTATATTCTTCTTTGAAATTCAAACTTGCAATAAGGTACGTTTTTAACCACCATGCTGAGGTAGCTCCCAGATTACCTTTCTTCAAAAGTATGTCTGCTTTAATTAGAAAGTGGGAAAACAGGTTCTGATATTTGCTGCATATATCACATTGCCAGTCAGAGAGTTACAGAAGAGATTCCAAGTGGATATAATGATCAGAGGAAGCTCAATGTGTGACATGTGTGGCTATGCACACAGAAATCAAACATATTTCTCAAGAACAGAACATTTTAATTTGTTGAATCAATGTGAGAAGCCATCACTGTGTAAGCATATGTTTGGCATTAACAATTAATTGTAGCTGCATTTTCAAGATCAAACCATCCTACCATAAAAACATTGCATTCATACAATTTTTTATTGTTTTGCAGTACAAACTAAAAAACACATTGCATTTACTTTTGCTTCCTGTAGAACACGCTTGGTGCAGCAACTAGAAGGTTTGGATTCCCAAATAATGTGTACTTGTCCCCTAGAATACATTTTTTCTGCCAATTCTCTTAGCATCAGACCAAAACAGATCTTATGCTTTGTCTGCATCAGGCTATCAGATTCATGTTGCAGAGATGGTTCCTGACAAACTATCAGGAAAGATATGGCCATCAATAGACATTAATGCTCAACACACACAGAAGTAGAGAGTGAAACAGGAGTATGTGCAATATTTCATGCTCATATAACACATGTTGAATTTCCTATAGTAGGTTGTTTTTTTTTTTTTACATGAAAAACAAGTCATTGCCAACATCTTGAGAGGTATATCTATCTTTGCATATTAGACACTTGCAGGGAACGTTCCCAGACACAGGTACTGTGTATGCTGTTGAATTATTAGAAATGTCTCTGGGAAAGTTTTGGTGTGATCTAGCTAGTACTCTTTTCAAGCAATCCCCAGGTGTCCTTTCGAATGAAATCCACCCACAGTCCATTTCCAGGTGGCAGTTCCATATCTCCACCCTTTGTACATACTGGGAGAGTTTGTTAGCATGGACACAAGCTTCCATGTGATAGCTGGCCTCAGGGACACAGCAATGTCCTAGGCAGACTTCCTTTACTAGTACGTTGATACTCAGAGAGGATGCACCTTCACTGGCTAACTCATTTCATCTGCCCTTAAGTTATCCCCCTCGAAGTAATACTTGGCCATCTGTACCCAAGTTGGCAATGCACTTACAAGATGTTTCATCGAGCTTCTCTATGAATTGTTGCAAATAATTGCAAATGGATTGGGAGGTAAGAATGACTAACTTGTTTTGGCCTTTGTGTTACCAAACCATCACAGAAGCAGCTGCTAATTCTACTTATAACCAGTGTTTTGCTAACTCCAGTCACAACTATAAACCTTCCAGCTAAGATGCAAGTAGTACTTCACATGCTTTCTGTGCTTTAGCATGACTCAAATTGGGAGCAATATGCAAAATACAGATTATGTTAATTTTGCTCAGACAAACTATTTAAAGCCATGATAAAAATGATCCCTTCAATGCACAGCCTGGTTACCCCCTACTTAGTTTATTAAGTGTAACAAATTCATATCTTGCCTACTTTGTTTTCTCTCAAAAATACTACATGTGACTCAAAAACTACTTAAGATAAAGTAGGCAAGTAAAAGGGACCTGAATCTAGAACTGACATTTATTTGAACCCTGTTTAGCACGTTGGGGGATTGCTTTGTTTTGCTTAATTTTCGTTTATCTGAAATGTCTGAATGAACAGCTGGGAGAAAAACTGAATCTGCTAAAAGATTTAAATGAAGGGCTGAAAAAGCTAATGACTCACATCTGAAACGTCAAACATTCAAAACTGCAGCAGAACCCTGCAAAGTTCTGCCTGTTACAGACTGAAATCACAAAGCCATAAATCACCCCAGCTGTTCTCAAAGCTCAGGGTTCATCAAAAGGTTTTCAAACCTCAAATAAAATTCCGTTTTTGCATTTGCTAGGAAACCAAATCCAGGAGGAGACCCTTCTGGTTTCCTATTCCATTACATAATTTTAATCATTCTTTAATATTCACATATTTTTGCAAAACAGGCCATGGAACCCAAGTTCTCTGCTTCTAACAAGTCCTAGTGCTTGTATATTCACCATTTCTTAAACTTGCTATTGTTTCTTTCAGTACTTGCCTCTCAGCTAATATTTCTACAAGACAGGCAACGGAGCTTATTTCCATTTGCAGGAACACGAAGGTAAGAAGAATGCTCTAGTGAACCTCTCTTGGTTTTTGAGAGCCTTATGACACTGTACCTGAAGGCCTGGAAATGTGAGATTTTCAAGCCACTGCTTTTATTAAGAGTTGTCAAGTGCCTCTATTACCTCTTAAATTACTGCTTCTAGGGCATGTTCTGCAAAACACATTAAGTGGTAATATGCCATTAGCATTTTACATATCTAACTATAATTACTAAAGGTGACGTCACCTAGGAACTATAATTTAGAGATTTAGGAAGGGGGGTCTTTTTCTCTTTGTCATTTTGCTAGAATCATCTGAAAAAAAAAAAAAACATTTCCCCTTGTCAGTTTTAGCCCATATGCTTTCTCCTATATCTGATATGGGAACTCCAAAGATTCACAATGTGCTATTGCTTTTCTCAGAGAAAGAAACTGAAGCTGCTAAAAATTGTCCTCATAAATAGGAGGAAGCTGAATCTCAGAAACAGTCATTCTTCTATTTCAACTACAACTAATTCCATTTCAGTCTTCAATAACTGTAAGCTACAGAGGAAAACCTTCAACATCCTTTTTAAGTTGTTAGAAACAATATAGGGTTAGGAAAGCCAAAGACCATCTGGAGTTGAATCCGGTGAAGACAGCAAAAGGCAAGAGGATGGACTCCTACAGAAAAAGACAGACTGAGGAAAAAAACATGGACCCTGCTGAATGGGGCAGAAGACCTGGTGATAAAGAGATGAAGAAGGCCAAGGTACTCAGTGACTTCTTTGCACTGGTCTTTATTATTAAGATTTCAGGTACCACAGGCCCTTGTGACCTGTGGGAAAGCATGGAGAAATGAAGACACCTTAAGTAGTGAAGGATTACTTAAGGGTACATTTAAACAAACTAGACCAAAACACTTCCATGGGGCCTGATGAGATACCTCAGCCCTTCCATTATTCTGTGAAATATGCAATTTATCCTCAGTAAAGTTTGTTTGAATGAGGGTAATTACTTGCTCCTCAGGGTCCGAGGTATATTTGTTAACAGGGCTAGATACAAAGGGGGAACTGTTCCATCTAAAGTGAAAGTGGGGGCGGGGGGAAAAGTGTGATAAGTTTTAACTCTCTCTATCAGTATTTCATTAAACATGTATAAAAGATTAATTTTTCATTAAGACTTCTGCATTCCAGTTTAGGATGATTTATAAAAGAATATTTTTATTAAGCCTTCTTAGATCTTCAATGTTTTCTACAGTTCCCTAAGCAGAAAATTGATACATTATTTAGGGGACATAAAGTTCTAATATTCCTAGATATCTTTACTCATGTGACAGTTTTGTGCAGTAAACAGTTTTTAAATCTTTTTTAAGTAAGGAGTTTAAATTATCAGTATATTCAGTATATATTTAAACTAGCACATTTCCCACTACCATCAAGTGAAAGTGCAGACCATGCACTCATCTTTCATATTTATGTGCACACACATTTTATCAGCTTAATCATCCTAAAGTCTTCTATGAGTTCTGAAGTCTCTACTGATCTCTGGCACATAAGCCAGTATTCTATATATCTATAAACAAAGCAAAGGCAAAGACTTACCTTCTCAGGATTTCTTTTATATCTGGTTATTCTTACTTAACCAAATTTAAGTAACATTAGAAATTAAAAGTTAATGAAAATTAGTTAACATGCATTAAAAAAAATATTTGGAGAGTTTGAAAAATTACTAAAATGTGATATCCTTTTCCCAGTTTGGTACAGTTCAATAAACTAGGCAGGGATTAACACCTGAATTTAAATGACACTGAATGTGAGATGGAGACTACACAAGGCTTTCAGCTTTTGGCAGCCTTTTATCTGTTTAGCATCTGTTGAGACTCTGTGTGGGAAGACTCCTTGGCAATACTGGGACTAAATAATGCATAAACATTAACATTTTCTTGCTAAGCTTGAATTTTGCTGTGTTTTAAAATTGTATATGTACAAACTAGTTTTAAACAAAAATAACTGTCATATACATACGGCTATATGCTTTATGTGCAACAAAAAAATTCAGAAATTAAAAAAGTTAAATGCAGAAAGCAATTATCTCCTGCTTTGAACAGGTATTTCTTTATATTCCTGTTCAGATCCTGAGAACTTGAGACAGATTTGAACTCTCTCTCTCAGATGCTACAGGGGTATCAATTTTTTTACATTAAGCCAATTCTGGTCAATTGGTAGCTCCAAGTCCTGGAAGTAAAATCTAATATCTACTGGTAAATTTTCTTTTATTTATTTTATTTTTATTTTACAACAGTAGAAGCTAAAATACATTTAGAGGAAAAAAGTTGTGAGCATGTGTTTATGGAATTAAATTTAGGTGGAATAATTTTATTCTAGTTAACGGCTTTGCTTTCCAAATTATTGACTTTCTGTTTTTTATTTAATGCCATTTAAAACAAACTTCACCCATGGAAGCCTACAAGACAAGATTTACTGGAAATATTAAAGATTTTTCATGTTTGTGCCTTAAGTCATTATGACATTCTATTGGTATATTTGAACAGCACTGTGTTTGAATCTGCAACAAATACTTTCGGGGCTGTCTTTATTTGCATCTGCTTACAGACATCTGAAGCCTTTATATTGTGAGATTTCAAGATCATTGTCTAATGCACAAGACATATGTAAGAGGATCGAATATAATCAGTCCAAGGCTCTGATATCAAACCCTGGAGGAATATACTCCTGAAACACAGTGTGCAGCACTTAACATCAACAGTGTACAAAACCAGGAATGTTTGAAACAGTTTGAGTAACAAGCATTGGAAGCCTTACATTAGAAGTTAACATTAACCATCAGGCAGAAGAATGATGAGGATTATGACAATAAGATGATGATAAAACATAACAGCCCTGGATCTGCTCATGGCAGATGATGCTTCTTCTTACATTGCCAGCTGACAGCAAAAACCCAGGGAAGGACCCTGTGCTAGTGTAAGAAACCATGTCCTTTATCTCCCAAAGTGGGCAAAAAGGAGAAGATCAGAACTAATAAGATTAATTTGCAGAGGGCCAGACAAGTGAAATAAATCAGGTGGGAGCTGCACTGATCCAGACTTTTCAGTGAAGCCTCCATAGGTATGTCTCTTGCCATGACTGCATCTTCCTAAAAATCTCCTTTACTAAAAGCAGACAGTAAAAAAATGCACAAAGTAAGTTGTGCACTGAAGTGCCAGATACTCAAGGTTTCTCTTTCAGTGCCTGCATCAACAGATACAGAACACATCTCTATCAACATGAAGGTACATGAATATAGTCCTCAGTGCCTAGCAAGCCAGGTGTACATCCCTGTATCCCTGAGTGCATTCAGCCCATTCTAAAAAAAAAAAAAAAAGAAAAAAGGAAAAGAGAGAGAAAATGAAATTTGGGAATAGTGTCAGGAATCAAGTCTGACAAAGAGGTCAGTGATAAAAGGCCGAATGAAAAATCAATTAAACCATTTCTCCGATATTAAAAGGAACCATGAACTGTGCAGTACTCAGGAGAGTTAAGGAGTCTATGGAAAATACCACTGGGATTATCCTGTAAAATATCAGATGTAGCCTTGGGTATTTTACTCAGCAGAAAGTGTCTTAACAGGGTTTATATACCAGATAGCAAAACCGAGGAAACAGCAGTAAGGCAAAAGGGTTCAGCTGATTAAGACACTGGATTTCAACATGCATGAATGGCAAGAAATAGATTAAAATATGAATTAATGACTTAGTGTTAGAAGCTTTGAAGTGAAACATCAGATTTAGAGAAGGATGAAAAATCAGAAGGGAAAAGGAAAAAGAGTGAGGCTTTTGACTTATAAGTAGTGCCTAAATCAATCAATGGGCCATGACAACTAACCAAGAGTTTTATTGCCACAAAGGCAATAAAAAGATCCAATAGGTTAATTACTTGACTTCAGCAAAACACCAAGAGGTCAGCACACTTGGTATCACTTCCTCATAAAATGAAAGAAAACAAAATGACATGCATAATTCCTTCCTGTCTGAGGGATTGTACTGTAGATGTTGCAAGTTAAGCCTGATCAGCACAGGTCTGGCAGGTTGTTACAAACAGGCTGTCTTAGCTGGAGTTACTTTGACATAAAGATCATCTTTCTTAAATATGTGACATTGGATACTATGGCAGAAAGAAGGATACAAAACCTAAAAATTCTTATTAAAAAGTGGATTTCTTATTAGCTGGAAAATGTGTCCTGGGAAAGAAGAAAAAAATATCAGACAGGGAAATTGTATTCTTAAGTGAGCTCAGCAGGGGTAAGAGTACTTAAGCAAATTAATTCAGTGCTAATGAAGGCAAATGTAGCAGGCTCTGGTTCTTTGATTATTTTGCCTTATGCATGAAGACAAATTCTAAACCCTCAGAGGACTTGACTGTAAGAAAATATGAAGTGATTTTATATTTTAGTATTGCTAATTATTTCAAAGACACACACAAATTAAGAGGCCATTAAACTGCCTGCCAGTAACACACAAGACACTGAAAGAGATAAGATGATGTAGTCCTGTACATTAGAGGTTTAATGACACTGGGTCTTATTGTTCCCATCCAGATCTGTGTAGCAGATGAGTATGTAAGCTAGGGGTGGCTCTTTCTTTAGGGCTTAAAGGAAGCTGCACAGATTTGTCAAAAATACATATTCCAAAGTACAGGCATCATTTCTCAGTTGTGCTCTAACAGATGAAAGAGTTGCTGGTAAAAAAGCCTCAGAAATCAACATGCTGCTGGTTGCTCCCAGTAGTGAACAGACTGGCAAAAAAAAACCAAACAACCAAGCCAAAACCCAAACTTTTTCTTTTTTTTTTGTAGTATCCAAGAGCATACTACAGCCAGAAGCATCCACATTCACACTACCAAGCTTGCTGCCTTTGCTCCTTAAGCTCAACATCAGCTCTGCTTGAGGTTCCAAAAGCAGACACTATGACCTCACTCCACCAGCCCTGGATGAAATGGAAAACCATTTCCACATGGATCTTTAAGAGAACACAGCAAAAGAGCTGGGGATAAGCCTTGACGTGAGGGTTTTTGTTAATACTCAGCCACTTCCAAACCAACATCCTGTCTGCATGAATGATTTGCATCGGTTTCTACCTCACATTTAACAATACCTGTTCATTCTTGAACAGTTGTTACATCCTTTAAAAGCAGCTTACACAGAGGGCAGCGCTGGGCACACTCCTTTTTTACCTTTTTATTTTTTCATCACACTGAAGAAAGATGAAAAACTAGATGAGCTGTAACATGCACTTAATCATGCATAAGCTTTCCCTCTTATATATGTGTTGTGTGCGTTACAGTTTTTCCTCCATTAAGTATTCTATCAGTAAAGGTGGAAGAAAGGCCCATGTTTCCATCATTCCTAAATAGCTTATTCAAACTGGTTAATATTCCCACATTCTTACCCTATTCCAGAAAAAGTATCAGAGATTTTCCTACTTTTAGAAGTCTAGGAGAAAAATCTTCCAATTCCATCTTTGTTATGCCTATGAAGAATATATTCTCAGTTATTTGCGCTTTTCCATTTTCAACTAATACAAACATTCTTAGAAACCTTTGCACTGACATAACCTCCTAAAAAGTCCAGGGAGAACAACTGGCTCATTTGAAAAGTTTACGCAAAATCATGTAGACTAAGAAGACCATCCTGAAGATCCAGTTTGACTTCCTGTAGAGTATACATTAGTGTATTACACCCACAGTTTTTGAATGAGCAATGACATGTTTTTAAAAGGCAACTCTGATTTGAAGAATATAGACAAAGGGAGTTTTGGACAAAAGAATCCCAGCCTGTAGCCAAGAACACAAACTGGACTGGCTACATGGGAAGTCATAGCATAAGAAAGATAGGGAAGTCCTGTTCCACTTGAGCTGTAATCATTCTTTAAAATAAGTAAGAATGTCCTTTCTAAAAGTTTATCTTTCTCCCTTCCCAAGGCAATTTGAAAGACAAACCAGCACATTCTGCATATGCCTAATCAATTTTAAGCCAAGCTGCAGGAAGTGAACAGCTCTTGGTTTTTTAAAAAGTGAATGAAGTGTGCTACGTTAATAAGTATTATGATGTTAAAAAGACAAAAAAAAATAATAATCCATGTTGATTAAAAAAATTACTCCGGAATAGAATTGAATACACTTTCTTGTTCTCTGTGTGGGTGGCTTGGCTATTTGCAAACAGAGATAAAAATCCCTGAGCAGGAGCTTGGACTTCCATGCCTCAACTTGTTGAGGAAGCAATATGCTCATTTGGAGATTCTGATTTGACTAAACTACATTAAATCAACAGCACAATGGGGAAAATGAGGGAAGCACAATCAATGAGATATTCAGAAATATTCTACCCAACATTATTAGCAGTTTTATTCAACATAATCTGCTTGAAGATTCACTAATGCCATTGTGAATGCTTGTTGAATGTAGATGCCTTCTTCTCCAGTGCCTGACAGAGGATAATAAATGCTTACTACCACAGTGCCTTGAGAGCGTGCAAATATTTTTTTTGCAGAGTAACCATGCTTAAAAGTTACCATCACTAGGACTAAGGCACAGAACTTCTAGTGTTCCCTAATTCAGAGGGTGGTAAGTCAACATTTTCAATGAGTAAGCAGAAATCAGCCATATCTGAGTAATAAATAAATTCTACATAGCCAAAGGTGATGATAACAGAGAATATTCCTGGCTTTGTTTTTCTTTTGTAAAATACTTGCAAACATAAAAATAATTTAACTACAGACAGAATCTGTGAAGACCCTTACAGCTTTTGGGAACAGAGATGGATGCAGCTTGCTTAGGCCCTATAATATGGAATAAACACACATCATCTTTATCCTTACGTGACCATATCTTTTACTAAAGTTCTACACTATTGAGCCAAGTAGAGCTCAGACCTTAATTAGGGTAAAGAAAAGTTATGCCCTTTAAGACTTGAAATTAATAGGACTTTAATTGCTATCATCTGCAATGCTATTTTTCAGATTGGCTTTAATGATCATTGTGTAACTGTGCATGTGCTTTTATAATATAAGTAAGCCAACCGCTTAATTTAAATTTTTTTAAATGGAACAAGGACATGTCCACTTGAGGAACTAATGACCTGCAAAATTTCAGACAGTATCAGAAATGAAGAAGATGGCACATCAATGCTAAAACTACATTTTCAAACCATGTCTGTAGTACAAGCTTTCAGTCTAGTAGAGCAGTAGTTATTCTAGCCAACACCTCTGCTTAATTTGGTATGCAACCTTCATTATCTTATTCTTATTGCTATCACTAGTCTTTCTACTGTAAACAGTGCCTTCAAACTACCCAAGCATACTCCACACCCAAAAAAACCACCAAAAAGCCTTTACACCTCTCTTTTCCAAAAACATGCAATAATCCACACCGGAATTTTGTGATATGCTGACAAGATCAACATTTTCAGAAGAACTAATGAACAGTGAGACTTTCAGCTCTGGGGTGCTATTTTTTTGATCCTGTAAAGAAGTTTTTGGAGAATGAGCTTTAGGACTATTTAGGACATTATCCAGACATGAGATGTCCACTGATGCACATCACCAACAACCTTCTCTGGAGACAGAAATTCACCCCTTAGTCTAGAAACATGGTAATGCAACAAATGCTGAACACTGCCACAGTGCTACCAACCTCTGCATCACTTTCACTGCTCATCTTTCACTCCAAGATAAGAACCTTAAAAAATTAAATCTCTTTTAGGATCAGAGAGCATGGGGCAGGGGTTCTTTTTAAAGCTGGGTTTTGTATCATCTCTTCTATTCCTTTTTTTTTCCCCTGCTCTCCCTCCCCATACCTTACCTCTTCACCCCAGCAGAGAGAAAACAGAACAACAGGTCTGAGGGTTGAATGCTTAAAGAAGGTGAAGCTCCTACTGAAGTGTAGTCCAAGAGTTCAGAGAAAAGAGAGAGACCAAGTTCCCTCACTGAGTTGTTATTCCTCCCTTCTCCTCCTCCCCTAGAGCAGCACAGAAATAAACCAGGGAAAGGATTTAATTTCTCTCTCAATTTGTGCCTGAATGACACGGAACTCCCAACATTCCACCAGTGAACTGGGCCTTTCCTTAGGAAGCCTAAAACTTCCAGGTGGGCATAGACAGCAGTGTGAGCTGACACTCCTTTTGTAGAAGGGTTAAATATTTCATTGTGCCCAAAAAAATCCAACAAAAACACCAGAGTTACCCCTAGACAAACTGTATCGTATGCTATGGCAATCATGGAACAAGTTTAAAACAAACAAAAAAAATACAAAAGAATTAGTAAAAGTTTTAGGCAAGTCTTCAATACTTTCCTTTTTTTAATCAAGGTATCAGTTAAATCTGCATAGATAGCAAATCAAGACAGGATCTGATATGACTGATGCAGAAAGGTGGTTTTATTTAAAGTAAGTTAAAGTAGAACACACTCCGAGCATTAAAAACATGAAAGAGAGGAAGGAGCTCTAAGGTTAAGGTCAGTATCACAAGAATAACAGACTGAAAATAGGGAAAGAAAAATGTTAAGGCTGACATTAGGAAAACATTTATTATCATGAGGATGATTAGATAATGGAATAATTTCCCAAAGGAAGTTGTTGAGTCAAACACTAGAGGCATTCAAAGGAAACCTAGATAAAAACACCAGGCGATTGATCTGGAGGGCAGCCCTGCACTTATGACCCAAGAGGCTCTTTCCAATGCACTGAGGATTCTCCTCTTGAAAACAACAGATCTGAACTTCCTTTAGCAACACATGAAGAAAAAGTAAATGCAAAACATTGCACAAAAACAGAGATGACATTTAACTGGACCCTTGTTTTCAGATTACAGATTTCTTTTTCCTCTACAGTACCAACAGTCTGTGTCTATATATACGTTCACTACATCTACAAAATATTGATCAGCAGTGATACTAAGATGATAAAGCTATGAAATATATTTTCCAAAGAAATGACAGGAGCTATAAAACTTGCCTTATGAAACACGATGGACATCATGAAGAAATCCAGCAAGAAGTTTTCTGAAATGTCTCTATAGTCAAATCGGAAGAAGATTACAGTAAAGCTCAAAGTAACAAATTGATTAATTGGATTACAAAATGAGGAGCGAAGGAGTTTCATCCCAGCAACTGTTATCAGGATAATATCACAGCTATAAGAAAGGCAGAAAGAAAAACTTAATCAATTCAAAGTCGTAAAGTATTAAACTATGAAGCTCTTAAATACAAACAGCTGTAACAGATGTATTTTATATTGCTATGTATATCTACATCTACACATCTTATGGACTTCGGACATTAATCCTATGTACTTTTAAGAATCACATTAATTTTACTCATGTGCAACTCCATATTTTTCCCTTATCTTTATAACACACTTGTAATCTGTAAAAAAGAACAAACTCTGTACTAAAAACAATAGTATTGGCTATTAAAACCCAAGAATGTAGAAAGGATATTTATATATAGCTCCTAACATAAATTTTCAGTTTTGGAAATATCTTGGCACTTCCATTAATATGTTACAAATTGGAAAAAAAAAAAATCTATTAAAAAAAATTGAGACTCATTACAATTTGAAAGATGTGTCTTGGACATGCTCCAGTTTTTTTATTATTAGAAATTTCACTTGATGACACAGTTGATAGCTATTCCTCAAATTTCATTACACACAATGCCAAAATTCCGGAAAGAAATACCCACAGATATGAAGTACTTGAAATTCTTACCATTGTTCTTTATTAGAAGGTCATCTGTCCTATACAGCGTCAGATTAAAAGAAATTGTGTGTTGCATCTGTGTGTTGTAAAATGCATGCAGTCTACATTTTATTCTCCTTTATTATATTCCAGAGAGTGAACTTAAACTGAGAACTCTAAATAGTTTAAGTGACCACACAAAAAATCATGAAGTCCAATCTTTAAAAATTGAAGTGCTTGCTGCTGTATCTTGAAGAAGATACCATTCTTCTTTTAACTCCTCAGAAAATTACAAAGTTTTCTGTGTAAGAAAATACAACTGAGAAAAAAAGATGGAGGTAATGTGTTTGGACTCTGAATTTAGAAAAACACCATTCCAGTGTCTGGATATACCTTTGAACTTACAGACTTGAAGTTGTTCACATTTTTGAGTTTTGAAGATACTTTACAGAATTAGAAAGCTAGTCTTGCTTGGACAGAAGTTTTGACCTCTTGAATAATACAGCCTATTCTGGGAAGTAGATCCTAGAAAGCTCTCAGACACATTAATTTTTATATCACCTGAATAGATAGTCACTCCCCTGAGAAGTGACACAGTATTGGGCTCCAGATCATGAACACTTTCTTGGTTCCGTATTTTATCCAATAACCACTAAAACCTGCAGAGTCAGGAACAAGAATTGGAATACATGATTCCCTGCTCCCATAAGAATTTCCTTGCCACCAAAGCAGGAAGAATCAAAAGGAAACCTTTTTGATGACACAAAACTAGGAGGAGTGCCTGACACACAGAAGGCTGTGTTGCCATTCAGTGAGACCTGGACAGGCTGGAGAGTTGAGCAGGGAGAAATTTAATGAACTATAACAAGGGCAAGTGTAGAGTCTTGCACCTGGGTAAGAACAACCCCAGGTACCAGTATAGGTTGGGGACTGACCTGTTGGAAAACAGTGTAGGGGAAAGGGACCTGGAGGTCCTGGTGCACAGGATGACCATGAGCCAGCAATGTGCCCTTGTGGCTAGGAAGGCCAATGGCATCCTGGGGTGTAT
>WTSP01009794.1:103833-116624 GCA_025331215.1 Actenoides lindsayi
AAGGCCACAACAAGGTTTCCCTGGAGCCTTCTCTTCTCCAGGCTGAACAACCCCAACTCTCTCAGCCTTTCTTCATAGGAAAGGTGTTCCAGCCCTCTGATAATTTTTTGTGGCCCTTCTCTGGACGTGATGGTGTCTTTCCAGTGCTGAGGACTCCAGAGCTGGATGCAGTACTCCAGGTGGGATCTTATGAGAATAGAGTAGAGGAGCAGAATCACCTCCCTTGATCTTCTGGCCACACTTCTCTTGATGCAGCCCAGGATACAGTTGGTCTTCTGGGCTGCGAGTGCACACTGTTGGCTTATTTTCCACTTTTCATCCTCTAGCACCTCCAATTCTTCCTCTGCAGGGCCACTCTGTCACATCATCCCCCAGACTGCATTGATACCAAGGATTGCCCAGACCCACGTGCAAGACCTTGCACTTGGCCTTGTTCAACCTCATGAGTTTCACATGGGCCCACTTCTCAACTTGTCTAGGCCCCTCTGGGTGGTATCCCTTTCCTCAGGTGTGTCAACCACACCAGTCAGCTTGGTGTTATCTGCAAGCTTGCTGAGGATGCATTCGATCTCACTGTTTATGTCATTGATGAATGCATGGGTATCTACATGTCTGAGAGGTTTTCATCATTCTTTTTGTTGGTTATAGTCAACTTATACTACTCCTGAATCTTAAAATAATTTTTACCATAAACAAGTGGAGAAAATGGTGAATAATTTGAATGATTTGCACAATGTCTGATAATGCTTTTGAAAGGACCTGTGATCTGCTAGTTCCCTGAAGGTAAAATACTACCTGCAATGAAAAACGCTTTCTTAAAAAAAAAAAAAACAAAAACAAAAAACCAAGGAAGAAAAAATAAAATAAGTGCAAAATGAACAGTTGGAAAAATATTAGAAATATGCCCAATATGCCTGCAAACATGTGATTATTTTTATTCTTTATATTCCTGCTTGGTTTATCAGCAGAGTCAATGCTTTGTGGTTAGCTATGTGAATTGTCATATCGAGAAACAGCTGCTGTTCTGATGAAGTACTGGAGGAAAAAGAATCCATTCTGTGCCAACTGCAATGTTTGTTTCGGATTGTAGTACCCAGAAGTGTGTCATCAGCACAGTGAGTTAAAGGTGACACTGAGAGGTAGTTGGCAGGGAATTATCCCCAGAATGTAAAAAAAGAAAAAAGGAAAAAAACCCAAATCAACAAACAAACAAAAAACCCAATCTAAACAATATATATATTTGCCTTATTTTTTGTTTTTGGAAGCATGGTATCCAATACAAGTAGGTAAATACCTGACCTTTACTGAGAACTAACCAATATTTTATGACATGCACTATGCTCTTTGTATCTTTTAAATTGGCAAAGTGGTTAAGTGTAGGTTTAATAACATCAAAAGAGAAAGGTTATCAATCTCTTTCCATTTTCCTGGCCTTTCATATATATATATTTAAAAGATATTTTTATGCAAACACTTCCATTTTATTCATCTATAATTTGGCAAGTCTTGTCTGTGCTATTAAAACATCTACCTTCCTTAGGGTAAGTTCTATTTCTGTGATTTGAAGTAGCTCTCCAATGTGTGGAACTTGGATGTTGTGATTATCTTTTATGGTATAACATCTCAAAGAGCATATATGTGGACCTGATTTATGAAATGAAAGCAAGAATCAAATTCTGTTTTATTTAACATCTGGACACCCCAGGAAAACCAATAGAATGAATTACATGAGTGAAAGCAAATTTTATCAGTATCAAATCATTTCAGGATGGCATTCTGCCACTGCTGGATTACAGATGGTCCCTCCTCAGATGCACCTAACACAGATGGATCATCCAACTCAATTGACAGATATATTTTCTGAAATTCTGGAGTTGATCTTTGCAGCTAACATACTTCCAGGTTGCCTGTAATTAAGTAAGAAGTCCAGAGTGGCAATAAATTACACTCTACAAGTTGCAGCTCATTACCATGGCAAGATGCACACACCCCAGTCTCTATGAAGGAGGTTCTGCTCTAGATGTAATGACTAGACATAGAGGAAATATACTACAGGCTTTCTTGTACAACTCAAACATAGCTACCAACATGCATTGTTGTGTGTCCACTCTCAAATGAGCACAGCTGTATATATGGCTACCATCTCTAAGAGTTCTTGCTCTTGACGGTGATTTCAACAGTAAGATGCTTACCTTACATGTCATTACATTCCACATGCATGGTAAATGCCACATCTAGGGTCTATACAGTACAGTGGAAGCAAAACCAATAATGCTGAGGTAAGCTAACGATCCATCAAGTGTGATATTTTTCCTCAGTTATTAGCAATAAATGCCCAGGAAGAATATAAGAATACAACAAGCACATAATGAAGCTTCCCAAAAATAATCTCCCAGCTTCTAGTGATTCTTGAGCTTGAGTACTTGTATTCAATAGCACTTGGGTTTTGTTTAATTCATTGTTTAATCCTATGTGCCTTTTCAATATGTACTGCCTGCTCTGAGAAGGATTTCCAAAATTTGACAGCTTATGTTGTGAAATGATACTGTTTTCTGTTTGGTTTAGGTTTGTCATGAGGACAGTTAATGAGTAAAACACTGGTTTAAATTCAGCAATTGCCACTTGGCAATGATGATAACCTGAAAGTGAAAATTTATGCTCTGTGGCTCACTGAGTAGTGACATCATGGCATGACCATGTTTGTGTGACTTACTAATACTTTTAAAAATAAATAAAGTTGATTTCAACAGTTATCATATTTAGCATAAAAAAGAGAATGCATTTTTAATCAGAAAAGTCCTTTCAGACCAGCAAAATGGATCACATTTAGTAGCATTCTTTACTATGAGGTGGTAGAACACTGAAACAGGTTGCCCAGGGAGGTAGTTGAGGCTCCATCCCTGGAGTCGTTCAAGGTCAGGCTTGATGAGGCTCTCAGCAGCCTCATCTAGTTGAGGATGTCCCTGCTTACTGCAGGGGGGTTGGCCTAGATGACCTTCGGAGGTCCCTTCCAACCCAAGGCATTCTGTAAGTTTCTGTCAGTATTACCTTGTAGAAAGGCTGTTAGTGCTTCCTTATAGAAGAAATATGATAAGGCTGCCAAAGATATCACAGTCTCTCTGTCAGTAATATCTCTTGATAAAGGATGACACTGGATACACCCTAAGAATATGTGAAAAAGCATTATCTGTGTATTTTGAACTAATTTCTTTAATACTTGTCTCATATTTCCTTAATGGAATAAATTACTGGAGTTAACGTCATAAAAACAAGAATCAGAAACAGCAAATAAATGGTCCATACATTAAACATATATATATATGCATATATATGCAATATATGAAAACAAGATGTTTATAAATAATGCTTTTTGCTAAAGAAGTGGAAAACTTTCTATTTCAGATATTAAGTAGACTAGCCTTTAGTTTTAAAAAGGTTCTGTTAGTTTAGACAACAAAGAACTGAAAAATCAGCATGACTGACATATGCAGGACATAGAAATAGAAAACTGACTAGCAGATAATTTCACAGAAATCTCTTTACTTTGTTTAAACTAGAGTACTTTGTATCAGGCTTTTCCCCTACATTACCAAGCAAGCATGGCTAGAGAGGAAGAGCAGTTAGCGGTTCATTGAACCTTGATCGTTTGATGTTGGCACAATATCAGACACAAATCATTTCAGTTTAGCACATCCTTAAACTGCTGTTATTGGTATGGACTTGCTTTGAATTATGCTGGGAAACACATAATATGGTCAGCTATTGTTAAATAAAAAGAAGTTGATATAGTAACTGCTTCAAATCCCTTTCAGATATCTAAGGGTTGACAAACCAGACTGAAATGAATGGTCTGAGGGATTATAGGAGTTTCTGGGGAGTTTGAAGTTTGAACATAGACAGAAATGTATTCCTCATCTGAAAACATTTATATTACTCATTATTTTGCTTATCTTAATATTTTTGCTAGTTCTGAGTTGGTTTTTTTCCTGCATATTCTGATCAGCTCATAGTGAGCATTTGATGCTTGCTATTTTAAAACATAAGTCTATGTTTATCACTAAAAATGACATGTTATATTCTTGACGGGTAACATTCATGTAAAATAAAAGCTTGTAAACAACAAAAAAAAATCAAGAAATCACACATTTCAGAGCTTCCCAGCTTCACAATGCATATGTTCAGTCAGTCAGAGAGTTTCCTATAAGATCTATATCAGGCATTGTGCATGCTCAGAAATATGGTGGTATGGAAAGCTAGTTATTAGTCTCATCTTTAACTTCTTCTGTGACCTAGTTGAAGTGTTCAGAGAAAGGCTTAATAGCTCTAGGAACCTCACATAAACTTTAAAATATTAAAAAAAAACCCTAGCCAACAATCATAAATATAAAGCACAGAACACTTTAGAAGCTGTTTTATAAATTCAAACAAATGCAGGATAATAGTCTCTAAACCATTGTCCCGGAGAACACTAATCATAGTCACCATCTTTTTAAGCTTTGAAATATGTTTGGCCATGTCCATTTAAAAGATTCTTTCTTACTTCTCTGTTCCTAAGAATGTTTCTATCTTCACGGTGGTCCCACTACCTTCTTTCTGTACTGAGTGGTTTTTGGTTTGTGAGCATTTTATGCTTACTGATTTATTGCTTCATACTTCTTAATCAGCCACACCGTCCCCAGTTTATCTCTTCCTTCCTAAGCCCTTGTTGAAGATGGGCTCATGAAATAGAATTCTGATGAGGATTGTGATTAGGTAAAGTTTAGACTCTTTGTGTTCACGTTTCTGGTTTAGGACTTGCATAACTCTAGCCACATCCTCTAAAGAATGTCTTTCCATTAAACCTTCTTCTAAAATTTCGATGTTACATGAATTGGCATTATTTTGGGGTCATGCAACACAAATCTCAGACTGAGACATTTACTAAAAATCATAACTATCAGAGTACTAATTTCCCTTACTACTTCTTTTAGGGCTGAGAGATTACAGAATGCAATGCCTTTGTATTTATTCCTTAAATTCAGTATTTCTATTTCTGTAGCCTCATTCCCAGTAGCAGTCCAATACTTAAAAAAGAAATTGTGTTGCTGAACACCAAAACATAATATTCCTTTGTTTGAGCATCATATGTAGATTATCTTCCTCATTCTTGGTGTAGGACAAGTTCTACTTGTTTTCTGTTTTATTTGAGTTTTATGGCTTTTGAATGAATATTTTGTGGTTCATTGCAATTTGCCAGATTTAGCTCAGCTTTCTTCATTACACTGCATTTTCTCCTTAGTTCTTTTAGGATCTTATTTATTTCCAACATTCAGTATGAAACGTTTTTTCATTTGTGGAGATGTAGAGCCTCAGTGTATTTTTCTCTTGATGTGAGTTGCAAGCATCATGAAGTTCTGTATTCAGTTTAAAAGAAATTTCATATGTCATGCTACAGCTAAGACTCTGAGCAACCTGATCCCAGCTGACTTCATTAAGTCTTCTAACAACAAGGAAATTAAAATTTTTATTTTTTTTTTTTATAATCATGTCATTTTACAGATCCAGTTTAGAGTAAAGTAATTTATCAGGTTAAAAGGCACAAGTGAAGACATTTCCAACTTCTATGAACAAGTGAGGAGGCAAGAGATAGGAATCTGTGACTGATGGTAGGTAAAAGAAGAATGGAACTTAGAGCACTTTTTTTTTATCTCTTAAAGCTTCATAACATGGACTCAAACCCTTAGCTACAGATTCCGTCTTGTAAAGAAAAAGCTTAAGCATTCTGTTTATTTCATTGCCATTCAATTAAATCAGCTTATGATTACTCAATTTAAGTTTAGTATCTATCATCAAATCTTCACTGAAGCTCTTACTACTTTCTAGAATTAAGTCTGAAAGAGGATCAGTTCTCATGAGTACACTGTGACATCATGAATAACTGGTGTTCTCCACATTCTTCAAAGTAGAAAGTCCAATAAAGTGTACAAATACTACAGGAATTATCCCTTTAACAAGATTGTAGAGGGTTTTGTTTTTACTTGAAACTGATTATGTAGTAGACTCCAAGCATTTTCTTGTAAAATGTGCTTTTCTCATCTTCAGACTGATTTTGATCCAAACAGATTCTACCTTCTACATTTCATTATTTTTATTCCTTTACACTTTAATACAGTACTAATGCATGGTTTTATACTATCTTCTTTGCTCTTATTTCTGTTGGTTTTTTGTTGGTTGGGGTTTTGTTGTTGTTGTGGAGGTGATGGTGGGGGTTTTTTTTTTGTTTGTTTTGTTTTCGTCTTTCTTTTGGGGGGGTGTTTGTTTTTTCAAATGGTACTTTGGAACACATTTCATGAATATTTGCATATGGTATCATTAGATTTTACTTCTGCAATGTTGGATTGCTTTGGGGTACTGTTAACATGTATTTACAGTCCTTGCTAGCATTTTAATCCCTCCAGCATTTCCCTGTGACAAACTGCAAGGAGCAAAAGAGAGTTGTGCTGGTTAGGAACTTGGCTTCTGTTACTCCGTCTTTGATCCATCTTTGATTTAAGGGAAAGGCACTAGCAATGGTTGCAGGAAATAATGAAGCAAGACTAAGGCTGGACATTTTGGTTTTGAGGGCTAACTTCAGTTCAAGGACTGGGTGTGACTTTCAGTATTGTGTAACCTTGCTCCATTTCAGATACTTTGGTGGTTAATACTGCTTTATTTCTGCTAAGTCACTTTACCAATTAAAAATTTTTGAACACCTTTTCATTTAAAAGAGGATGATATATGGCTGAATTTTATTTGATGATGATGTACAATGGATTTATGTATGTGCAGATCCACAAGGCACATACCCAGCTGTGTCCTTCCTTGATGCCTGAGATGGTATCTGCAGGACAGGTTCACAGACCTACAGCTCCTGTACATTGCATGGAAAGTGCCATGAAGTGTTACTTGTCTTACAGATTCATAAGAGAATGTAAGCTGAGAAGAGGTAACACATAAGTTGCACAATACAAAATGTTGACGTGCTTCTGAAATTTGTTTCCCCTTGGGGTTAATTACCTCCCTGGAGCTCTGAGATACATGTTTAACTGAAACATAAATTTACAGATCAAGTCTTCTGATTCCAGGTGCCTTTAAGCAAAGAAAAACTCATTCTTTGAAAAGGAGGTAAGAGTAGAGCAAACCTTGTTAAATTAATGATCTTAGCCATTATCTACAGATAAACTAGCACTGTAGGCCTCTCTGTTTGAAGAGATTTCCATTGGTATTTCTCAACTCCCAGGAGAGAAACATGATCAACAGGCTAAAATCTTGACAGATTTGAAGACCATCCCTGTTGACACTGCTGTCCTGTGGGGCTAAAGGGAGAAAGCAGGATTCTTCAGACTGAGGAAGCAAAGGAGAAAACTCTCATTCCAGTCCTTGCTGCCAGGATAATTTCTGCATTTTATATTGAAGAATCTCTAGAAAAATAATGGTAACAGGACTAGACCTCTGATTCCTACACACCTACCAGCTAACTACTGAGGTACACAGTCAGGTTCCTTCTCTGGGTACCCGTTCTAGTGCCAGTGTTCTTGGTTTCTTGTTAACCCAATTTCAATAGAGTGGATTTCTGTTCAAATATGTAGATTTTAACTTCCTTGGGGCACATAGGAACTGGAAACAAGTATCTCACTTCAGAGGTATTTCAGTCATCAGACTTAATTGGATCAGTGGGATCTACTTCTACTCTTCTGCTACCTTACAAAAAAGTGAGTACTACTCAGTGGGCTATCACCTTCAGTTACAGAATTAGTGTTCTGATCCTCATTTATCTCTTTTCATTGCCTCTGTGGACATCTGAAATGTTAAATTTAGCAGCTCTGACTCATCCTGCTGGGGAATACAGAAAAGACATTCTGAACATGGTCCTAAGCCCTTTATTTGCACTTTGTTGTTCTAAGAGCACTATTAAATGTATTTTGCATACTTTTAAGTTGAGTTAAAGGGATAAAGCACCAAATATTGTACGAAAAACACTGGAAAAATAGTTTTACATCACATCTGACAAAAATGTAGTCTTTTGAAAAGACTTAGTTGTTGATTCAGTCAATCATCCTTGATTTCCCCAGATAATATTTCATTGATGTTATCAAGAATGCAGACTTGCATTCCTTTTACATAAGACCATAGAAGAATAAATAATTAAAACTTGTTTTAACAATTACTGACTATCATTTATGGTCCACAGGTACATACAAATGATGCATCTGACTCCAGTAGAGAACTTAGTTCTTGTTTACACATTTTCCACACTGTGAACAGTAATTGTAATGTCTCAAATGCTCACATTCTACATAGAGGTGCAATCTGTTTTTCAGACTGTGGACTACATAATCACATAGTGAACTAAGCCCAGCTCTAGAAACTCTGGAGGAGCAGCAGGGGTGGGCAGAAAATAAATAAATACAAATCTCATGGAAACAGTATTATTTATTCTTACATGTGTTTTCCTCAGACAGCTTGTGTGTCTGTTTTAGCAAGTGTTTGTTGTAGCAGCATCTTGTCCTGTACAAAGTTTAGCCATGCATCTGCCAGGCTACCATCTTGTCTTCAAGCCCTGCTTTCAGATTCCAGCAGCATAGGAAATTACTCATCCCACAATCTGTTTTACAGAGCTAGCTGCACCCTCATTGCCACTATTGGCAGCTGTCATCAGAGCTGGATAATACTTCAAATACGTGTCTGATAAAACCCCCCAACATTTCCAACATAAATAACCCAAATATATAAAACAAGTTCAGGGGAACCTCTTATGTATCTATGGGAGATATAATTTTTAAAATTACAAACATTTATAATATTCTTTGAAGGTTTAGCATATATAGTTACAGATTTCCTTTAGAAAATAACGTTTTTGTGATCTGTGGCTGGTTCACATGCATAGGAGAGCTCATGGTCATGTAGGTGAATTGTAAAATCTTCCATTTGAACACAGCTGAAAAAAAAATATTCAGCCCTTTTTGATTGTAGGTTTATTCTTAATATCATAGCCATTCTCTAGGATAGCTAGCACTATCAATTTTTGAACCTATTAAATTTATAGGCTTACCTCAGTTCTTGGAACAGAAAGATTCTCTATATAGTTTAATAGATGAAGTCTATTTGTTTGTTAATTTCAATGTCTACTAGTTAAAATGTGACATTAGGCTAATTCATATGATACAACTATAAGTCATGTTTATTCTAACAATTTTCAAACAACTGGTTAACTTCCAAAACTTTTCCAGGGAGATGGAGATTGTCCTGCATAGACAATTTTAACCTGTAATTGTTGCTCCTGCAATCTGTTTGTGAGTAAATTGAATCCTTATAAACACACAGAAGTCAGTGTTGTAGGTCACGTCAAGCTGGAATAGATTCAGGTGCTTTGATTATGAGGATCAAACTTTGTAATAATCTTAAAAAAAAAAAAAAAGAAAAAAAGGAAATAATCCAAAATAAATAAGATATGACTCGGTGAAACCGAATGACTTAGAAAAGGAAGAATAAACTTCACCACACTGACTAGGCCTTACTCGGCTTCAGTTTTTCATAAAAGGGCCTAGAATTTATGAAAAAAAAAAAAAAAAAAGGAAAAAGGAACATCCCACCCTTACTCTGGGAAAAGGCATAATTTTAGCCTAGTTTTACAAACACAAACAACATTCAAAAGAGTCCACCTGTTCCGTTAATTGTTATAAAGATACCAGATGGAGAAGTGGACCCAGTCTTTGAGCATCACCATTTAAGAATCCATCGATCAATGTGGAAAGAGTCAAAGATGAACCACAAAGTAATTAAGAGGTCTTGAAAATGTGGCCTCCAAAGGAAAATTGACTAAATTGTTTTGGCTGTGGAAAAGCAGATTAGAAGACACTTTATAACAGCACTGAAGTACATAAAAAGCTATTGCGAGGAAAGGAAGAGAAGCATCTGTTCTTCCTACTCTTTCTTACCCAGGGTAGAAGAAAACCCAATGTCTTTAAGATACATCAAGGAAGATTTAGATACTAGGGAGCATGTCCTTACAGAAAGGCATTGGAAAAGATATTTTAATAAGGTATGAAATATCTATTTCTGAATGCTTATAAAAACAGATTAGATTAGGAATATTATCTAAACAGGGCGAGGGATAACTGATCAGAAGTGCTATTAGATTAGACAACCTCTGAAGATCCATTAGAATCTTCTTATGTGTACTTTGTATACAAAATTTTATCTATTAGAAGTACGTAATTAAAACTTGAACAATAAGATATTCCATCTGATAACAAAAATTATTCAGTGGAGGAACACTTGCATAGCATTTGTTTGTGCTGCCACTTACAAACTGCAGTTCTATATCCACAGCAATTCAGGTCACACTTGGGATCACAGTCTCTGTAAATGCCATTCTGGAAGGCTTTGTTTAATTTGGCTAAACAAAAATCAATTTCCTCTCATCCAGTGATATAATAAAAAACATGAGGGAATGAAAATAAGTGCAATGTGGTATCTCACTATTTTTTGTCTAATCAACCATAAGGCGTGCACTTCCATTACACGAAACTTAAGTTCAAAAATCCATTGTTACATAACTGGCAAACCTGCAGGGAAAGTACATGACTTTCTTCCATGCATCTTTCTCTTTCTTTCATCTTTTGATGAGGTTATCTTCTTTTTTAGAACAGCTTTAGATTTGATATTTCAACAAAGTTGTGTTCATATTTACATTTTCCAGGTACTGTACTTATTGAAGGCTTGCCTAGAATAATAAAGATCTATATTACTCCTTAACATGATAACCATGTTGTCTCTTAGTAGGTAAGCACACAGTTTCCTAGACTAATGTGAAAATAGACCAAAGAAATTGTATACTGTGGAGGAATAAATATGTGTCCTTTTGATAAGAGTGGAAGAGTAAATGTATATCCTTATGATAGACACCCTGAACATTGACAACACTGGATAATACTCTACAGTATAGAGAGGGTATTTGTGGATGCTGTATTTGGGAAGCCTTTGGGTTCCTTGCTAGCTTTCAGAATGTCTTTTACCTTCCACTCCCTACACCCTACAGCACATGATAGCTGTGTTTTTAATGACAAAAATTCTGATCTCACAAAATTGATCAATTACTACACCTCAGGATTCTTAGACTGTAGTGGAACAACTCTGACTTTCAGAGATAACACTGGTTAAATATTTACTGTAAATTTTTTTTTCTCCAAATTAATGAAGAATTTGAACTATATTTCCAAATTAGATGAGAATTCTACATTCACAAGTAATATAAAGTGCCTCTCTTTTGTTGTATCCATCATCATTTAAAACACTTTGTCCATGAGTCTGGAGAAATTTAAGGATGCTGCCTACATCCCCCTTGAAAAGTATCCTGAGGAGGAATCTCCTTTCTCCACAGAGGAGACTGCAGCTTTTCAAAAACTCCTGACAAAATATTGAGGTACCCTTGCATTGGTTGTTTCACTAGCACTTTAAATGTCACAGCAGGGAACTGTAAAGGCAATCAGACCCCACTGGAAGTATTTCTGCCCTTGTGAGTACTTTGTGGACTTCAATGCCTTTTAGACTGGGATTCGGTAGTGGCATATTCTCACTTCTGTGCTGACAGTAGGCAAAGGTGGTTGGGAAAAAGGAAGGTCTAGTGTAAGATGGGGGTTAAACCAAGTTTGAAAAAGACAGAACAAAGTACATCAAAGTCAGTGGTACAACAGTGGTCAGGAAGGTATGAGCTATGTCAAGCCACCTCCTCTATGTAGGCTTTAACTTCAACTAATTTTGAAGCAAATACAAATTCTACTTGAATTAAAACCTTAAATTTAGCATATTAAATCTGCATGATTTTTCCCTGATGTTAGAAAAAAGAGGATCCCAAATAAGGGTTGGCAAGAGACCTTCTCCTCTGAAAAAATATCAAGAGAGGGAAGATTTCAGGTTTTCTCCCAAGAGCAGGAACTGAGTTTGGAAAAGCCTTGTATCTCTTGACTTAGGCTTGGATCTGCAGGCAGCACACACAAAGCTTAAGCCAGAAACTGAGTTACAGGGGTCAAAGGGAAGCTCTTTACTCCCCTTAAGACTACTACAGGAAATGAAGGAAGGACCACAATAGAGGTGGTGGTGGTGGTTGGAAAAGAATGTCAAAAAGCCAAATGCACTTGGAAGAGAATAGTCCCATGGACCAGTTCAGGCTTGTATCTGATCAGATGAAAAGCATTTGCAAGAAAAATGCCTTGTGATTCCTGGCAGACTGAAAAGTGACCATGAAGCTTTAGTATGGTAAAGAAAGCCAATGGCATCCTGAGATACATTAAGAAGTGTGTTGCTATTAGGTCTAGGGAGATTATCCTACCCCTCTGTTCAGCTCTGGTGAGACATATCTGAAGTGTGTCCATTCCTGGGCTCCCCAGTACAGGCGAGACATGGGTATTACTGCTGTGGGCAGAATGAGAGCCACAGAGATGAATAATGGAGTGAAGAATCTGTTATTGAAGGAAAGGCTGAGAGAGCTGTGATTGTTAAGCTTGAAGATTTATACACCTATATCAATGTGTAGGTCAGGGCTAACAAAGAAAATGGAGCCAGACACTTCTCAGTGGTGTCAAGGGTAAGAAATAGAGGCAATGGGCATAAATTGAAATATAGAAAATTCCACTTAAACATAGAAAAAAAACCACCTTTTTTTTTTTTTTTTTTTTTTTTATTTTTGGATTTCATTCTTTAAAAAATTTAAAAACAGTTTTGCAAACGTCTGTCTGGGGATTGTGTGCATGGGCCGCGCTTGCCCCACATGG